>JAOVVB010000035.1:6967472-6980824 GCA_028570985.1 Heterobranchus longifilis
GGAGTCTATGAAACTGGTTTGGTCACATTTCAGCCCGAAGGAACCTGGCCTTTATCACAACACTAAAACAAACAGTTCTTAGCACCTTTTGTGTCAATACATGTTTAACCCTTCAACAGACACTATACACTCTGAGATATATTCCCTCTGTGACATGTTGCCGGGGACAAAGCTTGTTATCAGGAGAATCTGGGTCACATGACTGGAATCAAGATAGCTGAGATGGTTTATTCAGCCTGTGTAGGTACAGCATAGGAGATATTCTGAAGGGAAAATATTTATTTTCAGTCAAACAGCAATATCAGTTATGTCTTTAAATGCTGATAAAGAAAAACAGTTCATGTCGTTTAGTGAAGTTTAAAGTGGACACATGCTTTATTATTAAGACACACTGCCAGATCATGGGATGAAAAAGTAAAGCAATAGAGTAATAGAGTTGATGTACATTGTTGGCATTTAGAAGCCTGAACAATTTTAAGGTGTAATTAAATCAGGCCCTGTGATGACCTGAGAAACCATCGAGCGTGTGTTCCAACCTCACACCCAGTCTTCCCGAGATCAACCCAGGCTCCACCACGTCCATAAACAGAATAAAGAGGTTACTAAAATGTGAATTCAACCTGCTGGACACAAATTTTAAGACTTTTTTTGCTTTGGAGATGAAAGCTGCTAACTATAATGTATTTTGATGAGCTGAATTAAAACAGAACGGCATGGTTGCGTAACAGTTAGTTAGCACTGCAGCCTCACACTTCCAGGATCAAGGGTCCAAGCCACACATCGGATCAGTGTGTGGGGAGTTTGCATGTTCTCACCAAGCTCAGGGAGAACATACAACAGTCCAAAGATGTGATGAAGTTAAAAGGCAAGAAGCCATACGTCAAAATACCCAAGTCTAGCACTTCACAGCTTTCATCTCTGAAGCAAAGAAAGTCTTAAAAATCATTGTCCTTAAATGGAGCATCTGTTCTTCCTGTTCAACAACCATCTTACAGCTGCAGCCACTGATGGACTCCATTTGTCTTTATGCCTTATTTCTTTAGAGCTTTTATGCTGATGAAATCGCTCACCATGCTCATCCTGTCATACTCCACAGTCTGGTGGGAAAAATCTGCCATCAACATTTATTATACCTATCTATATGACTCTACTTATTTAGCTACATTACTTTAAAACCTGTACTTAAACACTCAGCTGATCTCAGGTATTTCCTAGCAGGCTCGCTTATATCTTAATAGTAGAATATTTTTTACATCTTACCATCTTCATCAGGAACAAAGCAGAAAAAAAGACAGGACCAGATTTTGTTCATATTGGTTTAATTTAATATTGCACCACCGATCTTTATATTATAAAACAGCAGTTTAGACAATACACAGGCACCAAAAAGAAAAAGAACTCTGCACACAACTTTTGTGCAAACTTATATGTACATATATAAAAACTTGAACAGAATTTTGGTAACAGTTTAAATTTAAAAATAAAAATTCACACACATACAAAGGTTATCATTTAGAAAAGCAAAACATAAGAAACAGAGCACAATCATGAGCTGGTCATAAGACACTGATAAAAAGCATTACAGCATTCTCTCTCTCTCTCTCTCGCTTTTATTTATTTATTTATTTTTTACAATTCAATAAATGCATGTAAGACTTTGGCTAATGTCACAAGTACACACCTTGGATAACAGTGTCTCAAATGCCTGAGTGTTTAAGAGTGTCTGAGCTTCAGTGATGGGCGAACTCAAAATTCAGTTAATTCTCTATGAACAGAATAAAGCGTGCAACTAAACTACACCTGATTTACTTAGACGTGCAATGAATGCAAACATTTGCTCTAGTTGCAATGAACTGGACCTACAGCTTTAATACTTCATGCAAAAAACATTTTTTAAAAAGGTATTTGAAATCTAGGTACATGTAGTGCCTTGGTGAAATGTGTCATTTACATTATAACAGACACATTGTCTTTTAAATGTGTAATAGTACGTATTGATAATTGAGTATGATGTAAACAATTAGAGACTACTTAATGATGTAGTGAAAGCAGCAACTTAAGAAAGCCCATGTCATTAAGAATGACATTTAAAATGGAATAAATAAATAAATAAATAAATAAAGTCAGTAGTGTTGAATCTGCTTAAAAGAGATTTTGAGTAAATACAATGCTACTGGTGGTCCATACTGTATTACTGCACTCACACTATTTTACCGTGATGCTGAGTAGCTGTAGAAGTGTTGCTCGTCGGGCCGGAAGCCATATGCTGTAGCAGGCCGCATGGGTCCCCCTGGCCCCTGACTGTATCTCTCTGAGAGGGCACTGAAGAAACAAAATGAGACAGACCCTTAAATAGGCCCCTTAGACAGTGGCACCGTCTAAGACAGGTCTCACTTATGAGTTTATATTATTAGTCTGGATAAACGAAGTTTGCATATTGATTACACAAACAAGTTTGATATTTGGATTGTACCACTAGATGGCACTGCAGGACTGCTTAAAGAGACAGACAAGGGGGAATCAGTTTCAGAGAGTCTGTTACAAACTCAAAAAGGGCATTGTGAATTAACGTTTCTCCAAACAGAAAATAGAGGAAATAAATCAGACTAAGAAAACCTCAACACAACCCCAAACACTCCTGAGCCTGAAACTGAAACACTGGTTAAATACATTACAGTAAATGATTCACTTTTTCGTCATGTAGACTTTCAGATGAGTGTCCAGGGTGCAAGTGCAAACAAAATAAATTGAAGATAAAAAAATAATAATAAAAAATCCTGATTTTTTACGTTGTACCTTTTTCTAAAACCGTGCTTAAACAAGCAAATCAGAAACTCCCCCTATTATGACCTTATATAAGAAGGATACAACAAGCTCCCCTGGCTTGTTGCTCAGCTGTTCTCTGGAAGGCCATGGCTTAGCCATAGCTCATTTATATAGATACTGAAACATTTGAAGGAGGAAAGAAACAGACAGAGCCTGAGGTGTGAAAAAAAGCATTAACCAAGAGGTATTTCAGCTGGAGCAATGACACACACACACACATACACTTGACTTAACACAGACCGGTGTTAACTTGCTACAGAAATAGTAAAATATGGGACCTTTAAAAAAAGAAAACACACCTTGACTGACTAGCGTACATAGCGTACTTAAAGGTATATAACAATAAATCCCATAGGCAAATCATTAATAAGATATTAATTTCAAAATGAAGATAAATACCCGACATGGAAAAAACAACTCGATTGTCTTGAGGACAGAAAGTTCTTTGAGGTGCCTTTGATTGAACACCACGATCAACTCTGGGTCTTCTTGTTCCACGGACGCCCCCCAAACCCCCACAAACAGATTTTTGCTTCTGTCGCAGCCTGAGCACAAGCTTGCCTCACTGTTCTCTTAAAATATGAGCTGTTTGCTTTGCCCCTACTAGCTCCCATAATGCTGTGTTGTTTTTAGCGCAAATCATTTCCATGAGAGCCGCTTTTCCTTTAGTGACCACCTCCTGGTTTTCACTTGGGCTAAATTATTGCCTTTCTGTTAGTGAAAATGGCCTCTATCTGGGGAAGAGTTAGATTAAAAATAGCCTGAAAAATACAGTATTTTTCAAAGTACAGACGAGAACGACAGAAGGGTTGTGAGAGAACGACAGCGCTCAGAGCTTAACCTGTGTCCTTTTGAGAGACGTCCATGTACGGGTAAATAAACTTCACTTCAGCAACGACCTTGGAAGCAGGCACCTTCTTTCTTCACGCTCGTTTCCAGGCATCTTGGGTTTCACAAGGATGTCTGGACATGGTAGGTTTTCACTATGGAACGGTGTGATTTATGGTGTTCGACTACTGTAAAACTCACCTTGGCATATGCCTGTAGTAAACTATACAGTGAGAAGATTTAATATTACTTTAGATGCTTGGTTTGACTTAAGGTAAATGCATCAGCTTCTAGGGAATAGCGCAGACGATTACGGGTTAATAGTTTCAGTATATTCTTGTAATGCTGTTGTTTGTAAAATCATTGCTATCCCTAAGATCATATATTACCCAATGCTACAGAAATCACATATGGTCTTCTTCTGAGATTGATAATATATGGAATGTTTGTACGTATGGTCAGGTATTTCATCTACTAAGACAGTCATGCGCTTAAGGATAAGTCAGGTAGGGAGAGGCATTACTCTGGATAGAAATGATGAATCGAGCTGCTGATGGTGGACCCACGAGTATGACGGATCAATCATCAGGTATCTTACATAATTCCATACAAAGTGAAAAATGTGTCTTAAGTGAGATGACTTGTGCAAACTATGCCTCTGGGAAGATTCTCCATACATTTCACATTTCATCACTTCCCTAGACAGCTGGAGTGGAACCTGGAGCGGGAAGGAGGCAGACAAAAGGCTCCAGTGTTTCCAGTCAGGCCTGAGAAGTGTGAGGCTGTTAAACACGCACATGGAGACCTCTTAACACCAGCCTTTCCCTGTTTCTATCTGCTTTGAGGCTTTGATCTCGAACCTGTCACTACTCAGCCTGTCCTGATTTTACAGTTCCTCTAAATCAGTGCAGTATCCTCATCGCTGCTCACTTAAAAAAAAAAATTGTTCTTGATTGAATGACTGTAAAGTCGTTCTCCCATGCTGCGCAGGTCTGGCCTTTTTTCTTTATAGCCTTTACAAGGATTCAAAGGAATCATGATAGCCAGCCTGCTGGAACTCACGTCTTAACTAGATGACATTAAACCCAGGTTTTCCTTCTGTGTGAAAATTCTGTGCGTAATCTAGAACCAGGTACAGATTTCTTTAACCTCGGAATTACCCGCTAGGGTCCATTTTAGTCTTGTTTATCAGTTGTAACAATGCAGCCTCACGTAGCATGTGAGGAACTGCGTTGCGTTACTCGTACAAATAACAGCGAGAAGTATTAAAGCCGCTTCCCGGTTTGTCTGGCTGTGTGTGCTCCCTACAGGCTGGATTTCATTATTGTGTTAACCTAGATCTCTCGGACCACTCCGACCAAATGAAAACCAAACTCCCTGGCTGTGTTATTCCCCGCACTCTCTCAGTGTGTTTTACAGCTATCGCTTACAGAATGGTGAAAAAAAACCACCCTGCTTCCTCTATACTCACTTGCTCTTTGGATTTTTAACAGTTCCACTCCTTCTTTTTAACATTTTTTTTTTTATAAATCCAACCCGTTCCCCCGCCTTTCTCTCTCATATAATGCTCATCCATAAAGTCCTCCTGATTCAGTTAAGAGCTTGTTCTGCTCACCACAGCCAACAACAACAACAGATAAATACTAAGCACCTCAACACATCTCAGGAGCGTTCTTCATTGTCTGTTGGATTGCACTTTCTTGGGAAACAAAAGATCTTATTAAAGTACTATCACACAGGGGGGTTGTAGATCCATAAATCAAATCCTCGGTTTGTGCTTTGCAAAGCTGTCGTGACAGCAGGAAACGGAGCATGGGGCTGATCTGTAGAGTGTTAGGAAGGTGAGGAGTGTGTGTATTTTCCTCCACACTACAGCTATTGCTGTTGGAGGGAGTGCTGCTGCAAAGAGGGAAGCAGGGGGTGAACTGACAGAGCTCTCAAGATGAAAAATAACACATGACACTGGCACTGATACGAGTCTTGGAATCTCATGGAGTAGGTAAAGAAAAACAAATGTGTTCGTCCCTGAAGGAGCTGATGAAATACAAAAAGCTAGGTATTTGCTGTGTCTATTTACCTTACAGGAAAACCCTGTGATGAGACATAGTCTCCATTTTGAAACTCTGTAAAGAAGTCTGGGCTGATGGCAGCATCTGCATGGATTAATCCATCTACAGGGAAAGACATTAGGCAGACTTTTAGTAATACTGTGGCTCATTCTGCATTATGGAAATAAACATAAATCAGACTGTGCATAAATATAACTCCCTATGTTTTATATCATTTATCATACAGTGATTCCTTTATAATACTAAAGGATTGGAGGAAACATATTTTGTGTGTGTGTGTGTGTGTGTGTGTGTGCGTGCGCGTGTGTGTGTGTGTGTGACCTGAGCTGTAGAAGAGGTCAGGCCTCTCCAGGATGTCCGCTCCTTGTAAAAAGGGTTCTCCTTCTTCACCGTACAAGAAGGGCTCCACTTCCTCCATCTGCCGATTCTCGACCATCTCCAACCACTGAGAGTTGTGCCAGCGGAACTTCTCGTTTTGGATCTTCCTCCCCCATTCTTCATCATACTCCTGTTGCAGAATAAAAACCATAACTTTATAAATCCCAGGATCATGACAAATAAAAGTTAAGAAATAAGTATCAATGAGGACCTGCCAGGAGGCTAGTTATGACCTTTACTATCCGCATCTGTGTTAGCACTGTGTAGTGCCAAGCACTTAGCGTGGCAAAATGTTTGTGTAGGATCTCCAATCAAAGCCAAGTTCCACAGAGCTCCATGGACCGAGACCAGCTGATTAATCATCGCAGCTGAAAAGCTGAGGAGGAGGATGCGAATGGCCACCTGAGGCTCAGCGCTTAAAAAGACCTATTATCACAGGCCAGGCCAAACTGACATAATCAGTCAGGGTACAAATAAATCATATGTGGAACAGACTGCCTGACTTATGAAGAGGAAAGAGGTTTTATGACTTGGATAATTAATTTTATTGCAACAGAGCTCATGACATGTAACAGTGATAACAGTGGATATGAACCAGGGTTCTATATGAAACATATGAGTGTATCCTGAATTAATTATAAAGAAATAAACTGCTTAAGGAGAGACAAATTAGGTGGTGATGGAAAAGGAGAAAAGTTAATACATTATTAACAAAAACAACAACAATCTCTGCAAGCAAGAGCAAGAAAAGTAAGGAGGAACAGAGCAGATAAGGTCTTGCAAAAACTTAAACCCAAACTTGCCAACAAAAACCTACAAAAAATTAACGAGTGCACGGGTGAGTGTGTGTGGTATTTCGCAGACCTGCGTTCTGTCCTCTTTACCTATCGGAGTCTAACCAGACACCTCAAGCCTCTTTGATGTGGCTCCCAGCTTTAATAGTTCTGCCTGATCAGTTGTATAGAACACTTCCCTTGGCCCCCAAAAGAAACCTGGGATAATGTAGACCTAATTACATTAATCTCAGGCCTGGCAACGATCAATCAGTAAGTAACGTCCATGGTAAATCCACAACCGAGCCAACACTGCCATAACTAACAACGTTAAACTAACATCATTATTCCGGGGGATCTAGACGGGTTACGGGATGGAGAGGAAATCTAGGAAATGGAGTAATACAAAGCAAATAAACACCTACAGCTATAATATCCAGCGTGTTGTCACAGACTTTGCAGATTTCAGAGTTTTTGTCGTGCATCAGGTCGATGAGGTAAGCCGGTGCTTCTGCAGAACAGAGTTAAGGTAAAAGACCTAACAAAGACTTTGCGTAATGTTTAAAATACCACAACTCAAACATTAGAATCAAGGATACGTGTCTCTTTTATAATGACGTCTCGGGTGGCCTGGTGGAACACCATCTGGTAGAAGACGTAGACGATTTGACAAACGAATTCATCATCTTCTTGTTGGGCTACGAAAGAGAGAAAGACCTGAGTTGAGAATCCATATAAAAGGGTGAAATATTTAACAAATGCCAACACCTTACCATTCAGGAGCTCTATGAGGGCAGGGATGATGCCTGACTTGGCTAACATGGCCGCGCAGGAGTCGTCCATGGAGACCGTGCCAATCATTATCACCACCTCCAGCACGAGGTCATCTTCTGCAGAACCTAGAGGTCAGAGTTAATAGCTAAAACGTTAGCGGTGGAGAAGGCTCACTGTTGGTTACTTGACCTTGCATTAATCTACATTAATATAGACACATTTACACTGAGGGATCATATCTTAATATTACTATCAATGCTTCAAAGCAAACCATTCTGCATATAAGCACTGTTATAACACAGGACGTCTGTGATGCTGCGAGACTCCAGCCTGACTGGCTCACCGGGTTTCAGGTGGTCTTTGAGGAAGGGGACAAGGTTGTACTCTTTAAGCACCAGCTCCCAGTCCAGGTCAGGAATAGTCAGGTTAGCCAGCGTCCCCAAACACTCGATCATGAACTCCTCGTCTTCATCCTGTCCGATCTGAGCTGCAAGGTCTCCAACGTAATCCTGCACAAAAAACAGAAAAACAACTGGCTCGACTAGAGTGAGAACATGTATGAGGACAGTTGTGGGTCGTGTCCTTGTTAGCGCTCACTATGAATAAGTTCTTGGAAGGTCCCTCATGCTGGGAGATGTTCCGGATCATTTTCATCATCAGTGGATCCTTCAGCTTGAACGCCCTCTTCATCAGCATCTTCAGTCCATTACCTAGAGTGAGAAGACACTACGTTCAGCCACCACAACTGCACTGTATATACTATGGATATGTACAGAAATAAAGACATGTCTTTGCCTTCACAAATGAGTTGTGCATTCCTCTTGTTGGCTGCCAGGTTTATGCAGAAGGAGATGAGCTCAGGGTCCACCCTCTCCTCACCACAATCAAACAACATCTTCATCACCTGTCAGTCATCAAAGCGCATACACAATAAGGAACAATTTCCAGGAAAACCTTACGACTTAAATAAAAGCGCTCAGGTCATACACTTAAGCTCTGGCTGGACAAAATTAATGTACTCTCCATATTCGTTCAAATCAAATTGAGCAGACATCCAGAGAACAGTTCCAATTAGCCCAGTCCTAGACAAGAAGGAGCTCAGGATTTCCCCCAAAACGTTCCTGATTTTAGAAGTGTATCCCCCATGTCACTCCTCATTAGGTCAGATGTAAAGGACATGCCCAGGACTGAACAGGAGCCCAGGGTATGCAACTTGAAATGAGTTTGTGTATGTGTGACGTTAACATTAAGCAGGACAGCAGGCAGGCCTGGCCAAGGCTAGTCAGCTCTGTGAGGAGGCCATGCTGTGCAATCACCCAGCTCTGGAGGATCACATAGCAGCAGGCCTGGAGCCGTAATCACACAGCGGCTAGACTTACTGGCACCTGCCCTCCTCGCGCTTCCTCACCACCCTAAAGCGCCTTTGTACATCCTAAAGGCTAAAGTATGCATAATTCGACTACAAATCCCATGCTCCCATATCCGGACCTCTAGATCCCTCCTTGCGTCTTGAGCGAAAATGTTGAATTCAAACCAAATACAACCAAACCAGTTTCATAACATTTCTATCTGTTGTGCCTTTTCTCTTTACCTGTGGAATACAGTCTGTGTAAGCGAACATGGACTTGAAGCGGTCATCCATGCTGATATGGTACAGTATGCGCATGGCTAAATGCTTCTGTACTTCATCTCCTGGAAGAAGCACACACAGGTACACACACTCATTAAAGACAGATGCACCGAGTAGAGAAGTAAAACACTGAACTTACATCTCTTCATATAAAAGTCTTTTTAAACATACTTTATTATCTGAAATATGCTTGTGTAACATGAGTGAGGTTTATTTTATTAAGTTTAAATTTTAAAGGTAACAGTAAGTATTTAAGAAGTGAATGGGACATTTAAGATTAAATTGCATAGGCAAACGTTAAAATTGAAACTGGAAAAAAGTAAAACAAAATGGTGTTTCTAAAAGTCTCTCTCATGCATACATGAAGCAATGTACAAAAAATTTACAGATTTGCATATTTGTAGGGGCTTTGCAAGAGCATGCGCGCGCACACACACACACACACACACACACACACACACACACACACACACACACACACACACAAAGATTAAGGGTCAGAAGTGAGGTCTCTGGCTTAATCAGAGAAAGTGAGTGTGAGCGAGAGACAGAAAGAAAGAGTAGAGAGGGGGAGAGAAAGGGAAAGTGAAAGAGGGGACCAGTCGGAGCCGGTCACAGACCCTTCAGGCTAGGTTATCTCAGCCTATTGAAGCCAGATGTTTTTTCCAAAGCCCCAGAAAGAAAAGGACTCCTCCATTTAATTGGCAAAAAGAAGGAAGCATAAATTTTACTGCCATTAATAACTTCAAGCCACGCTGCTCTCCTCTGCCAGAAGCGGCGTTTGGCCTGAACATGTGCTTCTCGTTAGCGAAGAGACACGCACGTTACACATACACAGTAGTGCTCCGCTCGGCAGGTAGGGAGAACACACAACCGTGGATCTTTTACGAGGGCTGTGGAGATCGGCCTCCATAAAAATGTTCAAAACCCTACTGGAGCCTTGGAAAGGTAGAGGGCCGTGGGGAAGAAAAAGCATTGTTAGAAAGTAATTATGCTGTTCAGGGGCAGTTAGTGGGAGTGCAGGAGAGTTGCACTTCAATTACAAACCACGCAGCCTCCAAGAAAGCAGAGAGAGGACAGGCATGCAGACGTCGGCCTTCGTCCTTCTCCTCCAGGATTTCAGTGTGGTCATGAATAAACAGTGAATAGCTGCAGTAAACAGACTTCAAAGCAGGTGGATTTACGAGGTGGCATGACAAAGCGTGATCCTGTGAAGTTGATGGACGCGAAGGAAAGGAACAAAAGCTGAGTTAAGGAGCAGTTAAGTCTGCCCTTACGTGAGCGATTCTAAATGTGTACATTTCTAAATTCTAAAGATCACAAGACACAGGGTGAGATAATATCCAGATGGTGTGACTGCTAAATAAAAATGACCAGTGTCTCAACTTAGGTAGGAAATGAAGCCTACTTTAACACAAAGGAAAAATTTGCAGAAATAAATTACATTTTCAAGTCCTTCTCTTTTCTGTTCTTCTCCAAAAATATCAATTGTGTTATATGTGACAATGCATGTCATATATAACACATTCATGCATTTGTCAAGTCATGCATCACCATTCTACCTTAAAATTTATTCTTTTTTTTTAAACAATCGATTATTTTGAATTTATGTACATTTGCCTTCGAGGTGGGAAAAATGGCGCTGTGCCTCTATAATCCCACAGGTTGCGTGTTCTAAACAATTTACACACTGGCATGCAGCACAGCATGGTTCAAGGTTTTAAACCAATAAAAATGTAATATCATATTAGGATATTTATAAAATTGTGAAATGTAAAAAAAAACTGAATCAAAAAAGGCATTGTGATGATATCATATCAGTCTCACTGGTGATTTCGGTCCCTTCTTAAGGAAGAGTCAGTTCTAAAAGTCAGTTCTTAAGGGTGTTGCATTGATAACACCGCCGAGTACAAAAAAATGTCTGGATCCACTGTAAACTCTGGATTATTGTCCTCGCCTCCTCACAGCGATAACACAGACAGCAGTGATGAGAGGAGGCTGAGCCCTGCTTTTTATCTTATCGCCAGGGTTGTGACCTTCGGTGTGGGCTGCTGGGATTTGTGGGCTTCTCATTCTAGCAGCCCAGGTCAGAACAGATAAGAGATGAGACGAGTTCATCTCAGTTAATTATATTCATCAGCCCGAGTGCCAGATGTAAGCTTGAGATGACACACAGACAGTTCTTCACTTCCAGATCCATACATCCATACTCAAAACGTACAAACACAAGGGAGTTGGCTGGATGAAGCAAGCTTTAGCTACAGGAAGTTCTCCTGAGTCTGAGCGATCGCGCATGCTTACGGATCTCCATGGGTAGCGAACGCTGGACATCCACCGTCCTGGAAGAACAACATTTACTTTAGGAGTGAGCTTGTTATTTTAACAAGTATATTATATTAATTATGTGGGACACATAACACCCAGGACTCTTAAAAGGATACATCAGTGGTGCCAAAGGCAACCACGCCTGGGTGCATGGATCAGGCACCAATCAGGCGTTATGGTTCTCCTCAGGAAGCGGTTAGATTAGGAGCCGGACACAGACAAGAGTCTGTTCTGGTCAGCTGGAGGACTGAACTCACTGAGGTGTTTGATCTATGCTAATGTAGTCCATTTTTTACTAACTATTTTGCTAGCTATTACATTGTTCAATTCTCAAATGAAGTTATGGAGGGGTTAACAAGGTTGAAAAAACAATAAGAGGTCACTAGAGATTTCCAATGGCGTGTACTTGCAGCTGTTTTTGCAGTGGGCCTTTAAGAGTCCCTTCCCTACACAGACTCATAAAAGTTCTACAGTACTAGAAGGACTAATTAACCACAGGGTGAAGGAAAAACAGCTACACGTTATTTAAAGGTTTTATAACCCTTCACCTTTGGGATTAGCACACATGTAAATGTATTATCTCATTCAGGTGTTGTGTCTTGGACATTGTCTAGCATAATATCATGATTATATCATGATTATATCATGATATCCATATCATGATTCTTTTGTGTGGCAATTCATGTACCACTACAGTGACTCCAAAATTAGTTTCTAAACTAATTTGGTTTTATATTTGTTTTCATTTCAATCTGAGGTGGTAAAATGTTGACATTCTTCAACATAATAAAAAGGGGACAGTAGAAATCACCACATCCTGTGTTGTAGGAGCAAGTTTGTTTGTTTGTTTGTTTAGAATTGTAATAAAAACAAGGGAAAAAATTAGAAATGCAGAGCTGCCAACTTCACTGAAGAAACGTGGTCAAACAAATCATAAATAAGCGTGACGGGAGATCACTTAAAAGCTTGATGAAGTTCATTTTGAAAAAAAAAAAATCATAAAAAAAGTGGACATTAGAAATCACAGATGTTTCACAGTGAAAGTAAGAGCATGTCTATATCCACTTAATTTGATGAGAACTCACAGGATTGGGACTAAATCCTGTGGATGTGTCCATAAGAAAACCATTTGTTAATGATACATAGTTAGATCATTAAAAATTCTTTAGTTTGCCTGGGGAGCATAAAGATCATTCTTGGTCACATGGTCTGAGGATCAGTCAGACTGAGTTCAGACCAATCCTATTTGAGAGCCATGGATGTTTCAGGGTAAGAAGGGACGCTTATGAAGCAATGCACCCATCATGCACAGTGCCCACTGTACACTGGCAGAGTTATGATCTGGGGCTGCTTGTGTTGCTCAGGTCTAGGCTCAGCAACGTTACGTGGCAATAAAATAAAGTCAGCTGATGACCTGAATGGACTGAATGACCAGATCATCGCATCTATGGAGTTTTTCTTCCCAGATGGTATAGCTATATTCCAGAAGATTGTGAAAAAGTGATTCTGGGAGCAGGACGTTTTCATATCTGAACTGGACACCACGAAAACAAAGGCAGGTTGGATGCAGTGTGACTTTGATCGGGTAGTATATACAGTTGTGTTCAAAATAATAGCAGTGTGTTGAAAAACGTGAGTAAAGCTCCATATCCATATAATATCTTTTAATTTAAAATCACACAAATGCATTGGACACCCTGCACATTCTATTCTGAATCACAACATGAAGAAAAATGTGCTAAATGGATT
>JAOVVB010000035.1:6980924-6992554 GCA_028570985.1 Heterobranchus longifilis
AACTTTTGAATCAAAGTACGCTGTTCTTCTGAACAATGTCTGGAACGACCCATTTTATTTTCAGAGAGAAATGCACATGACAACCTTTTTTGCATTTATCCTTGAATTTTTTTATCATTGAATTTGTTTGACACCTGTTTTTCACAGAATAATTTACCTCTCTAATTGAACTTCACACTGCTATTATTTTGAACATGCCCCTTTTCAATTAATGATTCAATTACACAGAATCAGGTGCATGCAACTCATGACTGTTGGGTCTGTTGTTTTCTATTACTCCTCTACACCTACAAGTAAAATATTTACCACGAAGAAATATAATTTCTCCCAAAACCAATTACTGATCTGTTTACTCATGTTGGACTGCTATTATTTTGAACACTACTGTATAACTTTCAGACACTGTAATAATCAGCTCTGTCAGCACGATTTAGGTCATTGCTGGTGATTCTGTGGAAAAGTAATGCAAGCTGATTAAATCATCATTACAGGTATGGCACCTACCTAGCAGTGAAGTGAGTTTGGGCAGCAGGCCCACCTGCACCATCTTGCTACGGAGGCCGGTGTCAAAGGAGAGGTTGAGGAGGAGACGTAGAGTGACATTCAGCAGATCCTCATGATCACAAGGGACCAGCTTGGCCAACTTCTCCACCGTGTCTGTTTCAGCCTGGAATACACACAAAGCAAGCAGAACACGCAGATTAAGAGCAAGTGGGTGAAGAGAGAAAGAGAAAAACATACAGAAAGACAAGAGATTTTGTATATGAGCTATTCTTACATCAATAACAGACTGCCTATTTCACACTTCCACCAGTGTGCGCCAAGGTCTCGTGATGTGGCCTCAGCCTGGCTTGTTAGCGCATCTGTGGGCTACTGCAGCCGCAGCCACATAGACTTGAGGAAATCTGAGACCCATTACAGCCTTTCTAACCTGCTTCCAAACCAGCGTTTTAATGCTAATGACTGTTACTGCAATGATTTATCTTTGCCACAGTGCACGCTGAAACTATTACAAAAATGGGTCAAGTTGCTAAAGATTACATGCAAAGTCCATCACTGTGACACTATGAACATACTTTACTTAAGACTTTATTCTTAAATTCTTAATGTCTTTAACAAAACATAAAACAGAATTTATTTGGTCTATTAGTCTGTGATTAGAAAGTGAATGAATTGTTGAGGGCACCTTTTAGTCCAGGCTTTTTTAATAATTCTTATAAATGCGCAGAAACTTATTTTATTGTTCATAAGACTTTATGTGAAATGTATCTGTTGTGTGTCCCTCACCATATCGTTCTTGTTCTCCAGGAAGATGCTGAGTTTCTTGAGAAAGGACACTACGAGCACCAGGAGCTCTTTGCTTTCCCGGTCCAGGGTTTTCACCAGGAGGTGTACTATATTTTTGTTCCTCATCTTCAGCTCTATGCGTGTGTCCTCAGACAGGTTCAGCAGGAGATACAGAGCGACTAGCAGGAAAAAAATAAAATAAAAATATAACCTCCGAGACAAAACCCATAGCCATGTACATGCATGTGGGTCTAATAATATTACCTCTGAGCAGCTGTTCCTGCTTGATCAGCAGGCCGAGGTACTTCTTCAGCGCTTTCTCATACTCTTTCTTCAGGTTTTGGTTCTCTGGGTCTTCCTCCCGTTCAACCAATTAAGGACTTTTCATTTGGTTTTTTAAACATTTGAAAGGTGAGAGTTGCCAAAATCAAGAAATTAAGTAACAAGTAACCATCTGGAAATCAACTGTGATATATGCAGGGTTTCTAGATATAGTGGTATAAACACAGGTCTGGTGTGTTTCATTATGGTTTTTATTCCACCCATTTCCTTAAACTGTGTATATTTCTATATAAGCATGACTAACATCCACTTACAACTATTTATCTGACACACTCGTCATCCAAAGTATGGGGTTCTGTTTAAAATAAAACAATAAAGCACCTCTGACCATTGACCCGACTTAACCACTTGACCCCCGTATGACTCCCAACCCCCTGTGACCAGCCACGCAGAAAGGATATCAGCTCTCTTTTTTTTCTGCAGCTCCTCCTGCCACAGGTCGTACCTCTTCAACTCATGCTCCATGATGTTCATGCACAGAGCGCCAATCTTATAGTGAGTGATCAGTGCGTGGAACTGGATGAAACTAGGGAAGGAACGTTCACAATTTTGTTTTGACTCTGAGAATTGGACAGCGTTCAAAATAAAGCTGGAGCTAGCACCCAACATGATCCCTGGTCTATGATGGATGGGAACTGAATCCATTATGCAGTCCAACAAAAAAAAAAACAATAGACTACATCTGTGCCAAGAACAACTATGGGTTTTCACAGTCATCTACTCAATCCGGTACTCTAATTGGTCTCGACAGTAGGCATTAATGTTATGAAGAAGCAATTTAGGACGATTATTAAAGGAAAAAAAAGAAAAGAAAAACAAGCCTGTGTAATGACATATGGTGAAAGTGGCTCCAACATTCAGACTAGAAAGTGTTAGAGGATATTTTGATATTCTGCTTTATACCTGGAGAAACAAAAGAAGACGTAAATGATGGTGGTTGCCAAATCTACACTTTGCTTCCAGTCCTCCCGCAGGACACGTGCCAGTGCTCCTAAAGCCGCCTCTGTGGAGCAGCACACACAAAACATAACTTTACACACTAATTAAAAGCCTTCCAAGGGTAAGTTATGACTGTAAAATGTATCTCAGCAATCTGTATAAAGTTCAGTTTTACAACCATTATATGAATACAATACATGATTTACACTTTCTTATACATCAGACTGTTAAACATTTCACTAATATCAAACAAAGTGAATAAAACAGTATGCATTGCCAACATGCAAAACTCAATAGATGTTGAGGGAACTACTGTATATTCCACAAAAAAAAAGAAAAGAAAAGATTGTTTTTCTTCCAGTAATACAGAAAGTTTTTAATTGGCCTTATTTTCTCAACTTGTTCTGGATATCTGTCTATGAAGATTTTTATCAAATAAGCAACAGTTAAATGAAAGGGGTCGTAAATGCTGTCTAAGATCTTGCTTTTCTCCTAATCTGTTTATGCTTTTGGATAGCTGCATGCTTTAGTGAAATAAAAATAAGCCTAATCAGATCATTTTGTGATCAAGCCATCAAAATGTCTTTAGTGCAATTACAGACTCTGTATAGTCCTAAAAGTGTCTAAATTACTAAATAATAAAAAAGCATGAATTAAATGAATTAAAAAAAATCATCTTTATTATTATTTTAATCATTAATCAGAGCTTTTTTTCCTCATCAAACTAACAGATGAGTAAAGAGACCATAATGAGGCGCATGTTTTAATACACGTATATACACGATTATATACAATTATATTATATAAAAATATCTGTATTTTTGACAGCCTTATAGGAATTTTCCTTTTAATTCTGTTTGTTTAAAATATTTATACTTTTTTAATTGGTGTCACACAACTTATTAGGGCCCAAGCACTAGGGTGCGCAGAACCCTCTTGTTTTTCTAAGGATTATTTATTTTTCCACCCTTTTGGACTTTTTGGGGGTCTTAACATGCTCAAAAACTCACGAAAATTGGCAGACAGGTTGGAATCTGCTGCCATTAGGATGCCTGAGAGTCTCGTGTCCCGGGGCCCCCAGGGCCCTCCACAAGAGATTTTGCTGCATAGCTCATACACACTTTCACGTAGGCACACGAAACTCGGTACACATTTAGAGTTCATTGAGCCGAACAACTTTCGCACTGCATGTCCTGGGCTCAACTCAACAGGAGGCCGGTTATTTTGGGTCGTTCGCAAAAACACACCAAATGGATTTTGATATACTCCTCCTAGGGAATTTATACGATGGTCACCAAGCCGGGCCGATGTGATCTAAAGGCATTGAGGACGCAAAGTTGCGGAGGGATCTCAAACGGGTAAGCCGTGATAATGTCTTAAACTTACACCAAAAAATTATTAATTCAAATTATTTTCAGTGACAAGTTCAGTGACATCACATTGAGTAACATTATAGTGTGATGCTTACTTTCCAGCATCTGCGGCCTATTGAACACACGTACACATAACAAATGTTAAAGCTCACACACAAACACATCTCTCGCGCGCACACACACACACACACACACAAACATCACACACATTACAAATGTTAATACTAACACATGCACATACACACACACCTCTCACGACGCACACACACGCACAAAACACACTTAAATCACAATGTTAACACTCTCACTTACACAGACGCACAGGCATGTATACACAAACACACTCATACTCAAATATCATATATCACTAATTTTAACACTCACATCTCTGTCTCACATGCCCACACACACCTCTCTCCCTCACTCTCACACACACTAACGCACTCAACAAATATTTAGAGCCCAAACTGACATTAGTCCTGTATAGGGTGTGTTGTGTGTAAGTTGTGCAGTGCAACCGGTTGGTGATGGCTTTTTCGAGGTCTTAACCCACTCAAATAACACACAGGTTGTGCGGTGACCCCCGGGTGGGGATGGCGCCGGGTGCTTTGGCCCGTCATCGTTGCTTGCAACTATATTTTGTTGGAATTGTGGTGATAGAACTATTTAAAAAAGACTTAAACTGAGAAAAAATGTCTTACAGTGTTAACATTAAATACTGATGATTAATTGATTATTGATTTATACTTGTTTAACTTTCAGTTAAGAAAAAGGAGTGAACTTTGCAACCCAGTTGATGAGACAGACTACATTGCATCTTATAACAGTAGCAGGTTATAAATATAGAGGAATGCAGGACATCTTTCTGAAATGGAGTAAAATTAACAACTGTACTAACTACTAGTAAAACTAACTACTAAAATTATGAAAACTGACAATGAGATGGGTTGACGTAAAGAACCAGAGCAAGAACCTGGAATGTGAGGCACTCTTTACTGTGAGCAGAAAACCACCAGAGGGAGGGTGAACTAAACACAAGGGAAATGATGGAAAAGGGGTTAAAGCAACAGAGAGAGAGGCAAAGTCTACATTACAGAGAAGAGAGGAGAGGTCAGAAGACCCAGGAGCTAGTGGACGAGAGAGGAGAAGAGGTCACGTCTCATGCGGGATGAGAAATGAGACTTCCTCTGTGAGCGGACATGCACGGTCAGCTGCAGCATGTGCCCCTTGCACCCTCTGGTTTCCATATGACCCGTTTGTGATGGTGTTAGAGCCCCATCACGGTTTCCAAACTCAGTTACGGCAATGACTTCTGACAGGTTTATGAAGGATCTAATGCATTGTGACAGAAGAGATGCACACTGGACGTGTGACTCCAAGCGTTGGCAGCTTAGAGGGAACACAGCTGGGAGATATTCTATGAAAAGGGATAGTCTATGTATACAGACATAAAAGCAGGATGTCATATAAATGCCACAAAGCTTCCTGATTTCTTTATGGTTGTAGCACCATAAAACGGTTGTGAAAGTGGTTACACGTTTTAAACCAGGGATAATTACATCAGAAAGCAATGTGCTGTGTCTCACTGCTATAAACATTTCTATTACTAAATGGCATTGCTCACTTGCTTTCTTATTTATCTTATTTGGTTGGCTTCAATAAAAAAACTCTCAGTATAGCTTTATTTTTTGAAACATAATCTAATCATCTACTTAAAGAATTGGATGATTTTCTGAGTTTGTACAACAGAACTTTGGCTATATCCTGCAGCTATAGAATGCATTATTCTTGAACTTTCCACAAACAGATCACATTCTGAATTGGCATTATTGATTTAAATCCTGGTTTGGATAAAATTCATGCATTCAGTTCAGGCTAACAGTTTAATGTGTATAGGAATGATTGCATGTGAGTCATTGATTGCTATTTAAAAGTGGCAACTCTGCATGTCTTTTGGACTGTGCAAGAAACCAGAGTACCTGGAGGAAACCTACCAAGTATGGGGAGGACATGCAAACTCCACGCACACAGACCTGAGGTGGGAATTGAACATTAGATGTGCAAGACCACAGTGCTAACCACGACGCCACCATTCCGCCCTTTTCCCTCTGATTAAGCAGCAATTTCAGATGAAAATGTTCTTTCCATATTCAATACATCACCTAACTCACAACAACTCACATCACTTAATGTTACCCCCAGGTTGGGCAAACATCCAGAAGAAATATAATTCTTCCAACAAGTGAGAGAAAAATCTTAATGAGTGTTTTATCTTCAAATATATAATATTTACCTATTGAACAGATTTTCAACAGAGTTACACCACACCTCTTTTTCCTTCAAAATTCATTCCGGTCAGGCCAGATCAAGTCAGAATGTTTCAACTGAGGTGTTTACAAGATGCATTTTTTTCTGATAAGGTTATTTTTCTAATCGTTACTGTAATAATATGGTTCAGGGGAATGCAAAATCAAAACATAATGTTTAACCCTGAGAATTTTACTCTGAAGTTTCATTCTGAAGTGTGAGGACAATGATAAATGTTTTTTTTTTTTTAAATTTCAAATAAATATCTGAAAAGTGTTCAATGCTGTTTTGCCGTACGTATCCGCGCTGCTTGAGTTATAAGGGTCAAGCCTCCTCTGTTTTTTTAAATTTTTTTAAAGAGTCCATTCACTGAGCGAAATTGTGTTTCTCTGCAGAGCATGTGTGAACATCAGTACACACTTCTTATCCATTTTATGGCAGCTTGCATCTGCTGCATTTACTGTCTCTCAGTACACCGCACTGAGAGAACTGTCCGCTACCAGTTAAACGATCGCGGATCTTAGATAGACAAATGGATCAGCAAATATGCCTGGTCGGCCCGCCCAAGTATACTCTATGTGAATCACTGACGTTTGCATTTAGGCCAAAAAGTTAAAGTTTGATCTCATCTGACCAGAGCACCTTCTTCCTCATGTTTGCTTTGTCCCCTACATGGCTTCTCGCAAACGGGACTTCGTATGGCTGTCTTTTAACAATTTCTTTCTTCTTGCCACAGTTCCATAAAGGCCAAATTTATGGTGTGCACGACTAATTGCACTGTGGACAGATTCTCCCACCTAAGCTGTGGATCTCTGCAGCTCCTCCAGAGTTACAGAACAGCTGGACTTGTACGTGCATTAAATTACACACAGGTGAACTCCATTAACTAATTAGGTGACTTCTGAAGGCAGTTGATTCCACTGGATTCTACTTAGGGGTATCAGAGTAAAGGGGGCTGAATACAAATACACATCATACTTTACTTAAACTTTTTTTGTAAAATATTTTTGTAAAATATTTTGAAAACCATTTATCATTTCCCTTCCACTTACTTTCCAATTAAAATACATTTACATTTGTGGTTGTAACATGACAAAATGTGGAAAAAGTTCACAGTGTATGAATACTTTTGTAGGCACTGTACATACTGGAGATGTGGGAAAAAATAGATTCAGTTATGAATAGCGATTCCAAAATATTTAAAAAAAATTTTTTGGAATTTATAATAGAGCTGAAACCAGTCGATTGGCCAGCAACCAGAATATAAACAATTCTAGACAGAGCGCTGAAGCTTCCAAGTGGCGCAAAAGAAACACATTTTTTGGGCATTTTTTTACATTATCAAAAATAATGCATATTAAACTCCTTCCATCTGCCTTTTCCTACAAACTTTGTGAGTGAATTAATCTTAAACCCACTCATTACACTTACGCAAGTTAGTGTAACTAGTTGTATGCGTTAAAAGCTGCAAGTGGCTGCGTTAGAAGCTGCACCCGCCCATGTGCCAGCAGCCAATCAACCCACGTGCTAATCTTACAGGTGGCACACTTCTCACTGCACTATTTACACTTTTTGATCCTGTGTGGTAGGAGTGAAATATTTGCTAAGTTTGTTTAGAAATAATAATTATGGCAGATGACAGAGATACATGCTGCAGTAAAATGTTAAACTTTTGTATTTGAAGTTATATAATAAATGCTGTGCTTGGTTTTTAAGTGAAAAAAAAACTAAACTAATATGTTATAAGGAATGGACTATGTTTATTTAATCATTTAAAGGTTTGGGGGAAATTATATTGAATTGGGATATTTAAAAAATTTTGATACTTATAAAATCACAATTTTAATACAATCTGTCCATAATAGATACTCCAATAGACCAGACATTATACATCCGTTGGATCACTTAATTTACGCCTAATAATTCTGTTTGTTTTTTTAAGGTTCAGAGACTGTGATTAAAAATCAGAACTCTTGGCACCTATTGGCTCCTGTCTGTCAGCATATAATTCCACACTCTTACACCAGTGTGATACAACAGTACTGTTATTTTTCAAGGAATTTTATAGTGAAACGCTACGAACCGTTCTGAAGCAGCTCCTCCAGGTTGTCAGGATTACGAGCCAGCTGCAGAATAAGCGTGGCTCCTCTGATTTTTTCTGGAACATCCTCGTACAGCAGCTCCACGTAATCATCGATGCTGTTAATATTAGCCTCCTCGTCCAGCTGCAACATTACAACAGAGAGCGCCATGAGGCTTTATTCACCACCATACAACAGAACTCACAGAGATGGAGGGGCAATACACTACAAATTTTATTTATTTTTTTTCTCTGTCGATATTTGCATTTGAGGTGGTATAAATGAGTTTGCCTACACTCCTGAAGGTGCCGCAATCTAAACTATTCACACATTGGTAGACAGCACAACATCCTGTATGGTAGGAGCGTATTATTTGCCAAGTTTGTTTAGAATTGTAACAAAATCAGAAAAATATTTATTAAACTGTTGATAAAATATTTAGAGAATTGCAATACAAATCAGATCTTAAAAATATTAAGATAAAATGACTTTCTGTAGAGATGAACTGAAATAGTGATTGGAATGGACTGCTCTACCTCCATGCCTTCAAACGGAGCAGGATCTCTAGGTTTGATCTGCTTCTTCTCTTTTTTATCTGTAGATCAGAAACCAAACATTAACAAAAAGTGCTGAGTTATTCTCATCAGTGCATTTACTTTACCATCTCCAAATAAATTAGCTTCCCCCATTTTAGTTAGTTCTCCTGTAAGACAGGAATATAACTATAACTGCGTGTTCCTTCCTACCTGTAGGTGACTTGCGGTTCTGCAGATAGAAAAGCAGTCTCTCCACTTCCGGGAGCTTGGATGGGGAAATAAGCTTGCATTCCTCCACCACTTTGCGAGCCAAGGACCCGATATCCGTGCTGGCATTAAGGCTTTTCAGGCGAACTCTGAGAAGAGGAATGGTCATGTTCAGACACAATAAAACAGCTGGACTGGGGGATCCTGGTCAGATCAACCAGAAAACTTTCCTCGCTCACAGGTTTTTCAGATTTTTTTTTTTTTACATTTCTTAGTACATACATACAAAAGAACAAAAAAAGTTTACATTTTTAAATCAACTTTAAGTTTTTATAAATTGACATCAAGTTTAAAAATTTGTTCCAGACTCGCTTTGCGACCCAGGCCACAATATGACAGAATCATGAATTTACCTATGCCATCATTAATGAAATCATCAATAGGATCAAGTCTTACATTTTCTGACACGCCTTGCGTTCTCCAAGCATCGGGCCTCCCATTTCTCCCACAATTGTCGCTTCCACTTCATATTGGACTATTAGGGCTTTCTCTGTAGGATGGACATCCAGACTGCCTCCCTTAACTTTTCTGTGAACCATAAGCAAAAACTGTAACTCTATATGTATCCAGTTACTGACAGTACTCCTATACAGGTTTGAACATTAATCAAAAGGGATAGGGCATATATATTGTTTGAGTACATATATGTGCATGATTATTAGGCACAGCAGTGCTGGACAGCAATTGGACTCAGTATGTGCATTTGCAGACAATAAAACATGTACTGCCTAAAAATGTGCAAGATATGTCCACGTTTATGAATAATCTCACCTAGATATCATAGACCTACACCAATAACCGCTGCTCACATTAAAACCACCTAACACACTTCCAGCACACATACAATGTACTATGAAGTGTGTTTGAGTCAGTTCATTATGTCCTCAGTAATTCAACAAGCTATTCCATGGCCAGGTGTGTGTGTGTGTGTATATGTGGTATTCTCCCATTATTTCATAGCAAAAAATACAATGTTCTAGAGCTTATATGCATTTGGAATCTGTTACCTTGTAACACCCCGTAAAAAGGCTGAGCTCTATAAACGTCTTGCCCCCTCATTTCTTCATATTAAATTAAATGATGTAGATTAAATTAAAGAAACTAGAACATGTTTATGTAACAACCTCAGCAGGAACCTCATTTCCCCTCTCTTCTGTTCCAGCCATTCAGCATTCATCATCTCCCGTATACTAATCACCGGCCTGATCATCTGTCATTATCTGCACCTGATTCTCACTGGTTCATGCCTTAAGTTAGATGTGGGTTTTTTTTTTTTTTTATCTCTAAAAAGATACTGCGTGGCATAACATTTCTATGAAACTGCCCAGGTACAGGGACTGGACTGAAAATAACGAGAGAAAAATATTCCTCCAGGAAGCCGGGAGAACTATTTCTCAAGAATACAATAAAAATATAGGAAGATCTGAAGATCTTCTACAGAACTCCACCTAGATGCTGAGTGGTACTGAGAGGAAACATGCAGTGTGTGTACAAGTACCAGGTAAAAAGCAGACAAAGAGTCCAAGACAAGATCAGGGAAGAATGCATTAGATGTATTAAGTAGAGGAACCGTGGACTAGAAAATCCTGGAAAATCAGCATCAGAAGAGCTTCAGTCTGGCAGATCATCAGCAGGGATGAAACCATCATAATTCCTTACATTTGTTTCTCAATAAATTCCCTAAACACTGAGCTCTTAGTCAAATTTAAAATATAACTAGAGTATAGTTTTAAAATAACCATACTTTGATCAATGGGCGAATATTATTATATTTTATAATAATCCAATATACATGTGTATACATGTCACTTATGTTCTTTTTTAGAGAATATACACAGCTATTGTAAAAAAAAAAAAAAAAAACTATATTAATCATCAGCTCAGTTTAATGCCCTAAAGCTTATTTACCTCCTGATCAGGATGTAATTAATTATTTTTTGTTACATCATTATTAAAACTAAGAGCAGATGATTGCCTTTATAAAGCCGAATCAAATCAACACCCATTAGCTTGCTAGGCTAAGTGAGCTAGCAAACCGAAATAAAAGCTCAACGGCGCGTGAGCACACTCACCTTTTTAAATATCTTACGTCGTCTGCCTGCATTGCGTCTTAATTTTTCAGTTTGAATACGTGACAGATTTATTTTTTTTTAAATAGCTTGAAGCGGATTTCCGACCCTGACTAATGTTTACATATGTGTTACTAGGGTTAGTGCTGTTATGTATGACTCCAAAGCTTCGAGGCTCGAGCCGAGCGGAAGAGGCAGGTCCAAGTCGCGTATTCCAGAACGTGACGTATCTAATGACGTAACCAATTAGCACACTGTGCGGCCCCAGTAGCACTGTTCTTGTACACGGCTGTTAAGAAAGAGAAGGAGTCTTTAGCAATGTTTATAGTGGTATAGATACAGAGTCCTGGGGGCCTGGAGCCTATCCCAGGAAATACTGGGCACGAGTACACCCTGGATGGGGTGTCAATCCGTCACAGGCCATAAACA
>JAOVVB010000035.1:7015977-7038558 GCA_028570985.1 Heterobranchus longifilis
GGTGTACTGTGAACACCATGACTGATTGTCTACATTAACCAGAGAAATTGGATTTATTGCATAATTTTGACTTTTGCTTATCCCACAAGCAAGTGTATGTGTGTGTGTGTGTGTGTGTGTGTGAGTGTGTGTGTGTGTGTGTGTGTGCGCACGTGCTCACATTTGAATGTGTCTGCAGGTTTATCGAAAGCTATCTATTTTATCATACCTCCAGCTTCAGATATAATTCATCTGGTTTTTGCACTGAGTTTTTTCCCTCTTCCCTTAAAGCACATGCGTTATTTTTTCGTGAATGTAATTTGTCTAATGAGGTAATGAGATAATACATTACTGCTGTGGCAGGGCTGCATTGTGAAAGAGGTGGGCTGTTGCAGATGAGCTATAGTCCTTTGGGTCTTCATTCTCTTACAGTGTTTTCCCATGAACATGAAATGCATTCTCTGCTGCCTAGAGAGAATTGCATGCGAGTAAGTGTGCTTGTGTGTGTGTGAAAGAGAGTGTGTGAGTGTGTGAGTGGGGGGTAATATGGAGCCTGTCCCAATTTGCCATCTCTAGAGACCAGGGGTTTGAAGCTTGGAGTTTAGAATAGAGAATCTGCCACAAGGCTTGTATGTAACTGTGGGTTTTTGTTCAATCCTGGCTTCCAGATGCGAAGCATGGGAAAGCCTTTTTTTTCTTCTTCTACTCTCATCTCTCAAGCCGTTTGCCTGCTTTTGTTCACGGCATCTGCACTGTTTCTTTTCTTTTGTTAGTGCAAATCCACACTTCCAACCTCTTCGTCTGCCGGTCTGCGTTCATACCGCTGAGTTTGTCTTAAACTGTCCTGTTTACACAGTATATTTAGTTTAGGACAAAGTCACAAAAAACTCTGTTAGGATTTTTTTATTTATCATATTTTGTCTGTTACATCCTACAATACACAATGAAGAGGGTGGGGTAAATAACTGTACACAGTGATATTATATCCAATAGAATTGACTACAACGACTGACATTTATACTGATAAAGACATTTTATGAGGGGTGTTCAAGTCAAACCTCGGGTTTTGATTAAACAGAACACAGTTTTGAGAGTAAAAACTCCCTTTATTTCTATATACAATCCCATGATACACTAATGCACTTATCCCAGCGTTCCCTAGTGCTTGGATAACATCAAGGTAAAAAGATTCCGCAATACGCCGAAGTCATGATCAGACTGCCTGCTTCACGTCTGTAACGCTGACCTCCCAGGAACTCCTTTAATGATCCAAACATGTGGAAATGTCCTGGAGCGAGGTTCCTGTAATGTGCATGTGGTGTTGGTGAATGATTGTGTGTACAGTTCACACAGCCAGGTATGTCTCTTCCATCGAATCTGTGGATTTTCAAGGATTAAAGCAACCCACTCACCGAATGTTCACAGGAACGACTGCAGTGGGCTCCGAGCCGGGATTGTCATTCACAGACCTATGGACTTCTTTAAAATGTTTTACTGAGAATCTAATCACTGTACTGTGCTTGAAGTCTTCTGTAAATGTCAATTCAAATGTTGCTTTTATGTCTTCATTCACTAGAGATTTCAAGTCCAGGTTCTGACTTGAAGGCCCAATGTATATAATAATAATAATAATAATAATAATAATAATAATAATAATAATAATGTAATACTGCTTCAATATAAAGCATCCTATAAACCTGAATAAATCTATTCTGGCCATTCCATTCAAAACTGGAGTATTCATTCTTTTTCTGTTTTGAATGTTATTAACTTACACACTAAAATAAAAACATCCGGCTCTATTTTTTCCTCCTTGCACTAATCTAGCCACACTAAACAGAAACACATTTTCAGCATCTCTCAGCGGCTAAGTATATGTCTAAGCTCCAGAAAGAGAGAGATTGTTAATGTCAGCTGATCTGACTGTATAGAAGGCAAGAACTGAGTTTGAAACATGACTGGCTTTAGATCCTTCATAGTGGCTGGTACTGATGAAAAGTCAGGTTTGTGTAGCTTCAGGAGGCTTCAGGAGAGCTCTGGTACAGAATTGTTGACTTTTATTACTATTTTCTTTCTGTTGAAATCTGTTGAGACTAGAATATTGTGATGGAGGTACACTAATCAGCCATAACGCTAAAACACAAAACATTAAGCCCAGTAATGTGTGGGTTTCCCCTTGTGCCAATGGGGCAGCTCTGACCCCTCAGGGCATGACTCCACAAGATCTCTAGGGGGTTGGGTTGGGGGTGCTGTGGTGTCTGTCACCAGGAAATTTGTGGATAGGACTTTGTGGATAGAACTTGTTTGTCCAGCACATCACATTGGCTTTTCCATGAGATCAGACCAGACAGGCTGGCTTTTGTTCCCTAAGCAAAGGCATAGGTGAGCTGTGGGTGCCCAAATCCTGTCACCATCTAATAGGTACCTAATTGATAACCAATGTTATTCAATTCACCTACTGGTATATAATTATGAAAAGATCCTAATGCTGACACTTAAATATACACACTCAAAGCATACCTTTCACAGTATACTCTATGTTTAATCTAGTTTATTGTTAACTTGCTTTTCTCCTTAGTTGGTAGATGCTAATCTAGGGTTAAGACATAACATTGGTGAAAAGACTAAAAAAAACAACAGGCATTATTTAGTGCATACTTTCTTGCAAACCAACACCCCCATTTGGGTTCCTGACACATCATGGAAACCGTGTGGCCTCTTGTAAAAAGCCAACAACATCTCTCATGCACGCAGTAAACCATCCACAAAACACACAAGTTGGTCTTTTTTTTGATGCAAAAAAGGCACATCTTTAACTACTTTCATAAAATAAATGGGAGCAGTAAATAACCCATGGTGTGTGGTGTGAGTGTGTACTGTACCTGTGTTATGGTGGATGGTGCTTTTAAACTGCACATATGCAAGTCACTGCAATCCATTTCATGGCAGTTTCAACAGAATGCAGTTCAGTAAATATGATGCCTGGTAGGGCTGTGAGCCCATAACAATGAGCACACTGGTGTGGCTTGTGGTGGAATTGAATTTTTTTCTTGAAATAAATGCATTAAACAGTCCCATATAAACTATTTTAGGCCTTGGGGGATGGTACCTTGTAGATCTGGGAGTGGAGAGGGAGAAAAACACAGAGAAAAGGAGAGCGAGAGAGTGGTTTTGAGAGTTGGCCAATTCCATCCTGCTGATGCTTACACTTCAATAATTATGACCAGATGTTCATTAATGGGCTTTTAGTAGACAGCTGAGTGAGAGGACAGAGAGAAATACCTGCAGCATGTGATCTTTGCCTGGCTGGTACCCATAGTTCCATGCCCCTCAGCTCATTGAACAATAGATGCCACTGGAGGGCCTCAATTGCCAGGCGTCCATAGCAACACCTCTGTTTACTTGTGTATCCCGCCAACAGCTAGAGGAGAGTGGGTTAGGGTTGGGATGTGTAGCCTGACACCACTTCTTTTAGACCAATACACATGAAAGCAAACACAAACCTGTGCTGAAAGATGGCTTGGCTACTCAAACTGGGGATCAACAAGACTCTGGAACAGCAACCTCAGTAGTGATTGCTCAAAGAAAATCTGAGTAGGTACAGCAAGTACTGGAATCAGACTTTTGCAGCATGAAATGGACAAGACCTTGAGAAGATTGAGGATCCGCGTTCTTTGGGGCACTGCACAAAAATCTTAGGAAGTGAATATATGTTAAATCTAGTCAAATTTATCTACAATTTCTTAACCTAAAATTAACACAACAATCCAAATATGATATATTTAAGCAATATCATACTCAAGGTCATGCTCTTGTGCTGAATAGCAGCACAGCTGTGATAAAGTCATAGGCACAAGAAGGCAACCAGCAGTGTTGGGTGTAACGCGTTACAAAGTACTTGGATTGTGGATTGTTTTTTTTTTTTTATGTAACGAGTAATCTAACGACAACCCACCCCCATCTGTTATTCCTGCTGTTATACCCCTATCTCACCTATGTGGTTTGACTCGCGGTGAGAAGCGGCGTTAGGCACCGTGAGCCGCCACGAGTGACCGCCCGATGTTACGCGAAGTTCTACAAGGTCTTTGAGCTTAATTTTGCTCATTTAACACACATCTTTCAACGACTGTGACGAAGCCGGCGACCGACAGTGTAATTAACAGGGATGAAAGTAGTTTTAAATTCTTACCGGAACTGTGAGTACTTCTCACCAAAAAGTAAAAAGACTTAAAAGACTTGGACAGTCCATGTCTTTTAAGTGCTGTAATTTTAGCTATTTTGAATCCCAATTATATTGGGATAGGGGGGAATACGGGGTTGAATCCCAAATAATGTTAAATGGAAAGCTTGATCATGTAGGTAGTTCAATCACTTGTTCCACACATTAAGAAGTGCCCTTAATCAGGGGTGAGAGGGATTTGGTATTCAGCCTTGTTGTTAAAAGCTTTGTAGTTCATGTTAGCTGTGAACAGAACAACATGGATGATTCAGAGGCAATTCAGAACTACTTAGAAGCAGTTATTAACAGAACTTGAATAAAAGTCAAGATTCCCTAAGGTAAATAATACTCAAGTAAAAGCAGAAGTCCTCTATTTTTCTTGTGTGCTTGAGTAAAAGTACAGAAGTACTCACCTTCAAGTACCAAATGTATTACCTTACAGTAACTTTTATAGTAAAATCTCTCTCTCTTTCTCTCCTTCCCGATTGGGAACGTGCTGTTTCGCTGCTGTCTGCAACCTCCTGATTCCAAACATCTATTACGTTATTGGGCATGTCTTAAAGGAAAGGCCAGTCTTGCAATTACGAATAATAGTCAGCAGGTAGTCCCTTCAAAGTTTTGCTTCAAATACTACATACCAAGATGGTTTTGCAATTTCCTGCAGAAGCATACTGTAGGTAAGTAAAGTAAAAGTAAAAAGTATCCTCAAATAAAACTACTCAAGTAAATACAGATACATACGGAAGCGCATTGCATTCACAAAAGAAAAAAAAATCTCAGGAATTATCTTATAATTATGACTTAATATCTCATAATTTTGAGATCCTGATCTCATAATTATGACTTACTAACTCATAATTATGACTTACTATCTCATAATTGACTTACTATCTCATAATTATGACTTACTATCTCATAATGATGAGATAATTATGAGATATATTATGAGATAATCATCTCATAATTATGAGATAGTAAGTCATAATTATGAGATAATTCCTGAGATTTTTTTTTCTTTTGTGAATGCAATGCACTTCCGTAGGATACAGGAAATGCAGTTGTGTGTAAAATTTAGTGCCCCTTAGTTAATTATAAATTCTAAAAGTAAGTAAATTCTAGTTTTTTGGGTTAAAACATTATAAAAAACGTCTGATCATTGCAGGTCATTTTTGTTAATTAAATTATCTTAACAAATTAAATTTATTTTTATTAGGCAAATACAACCTCAAACGAATAACCACATCAATAATTTAATTAACAAAAATGAAGCAAAAAAAAAAAGAGAGACAAAAATCATGTGGGAAAATACTAAATACCCCCTCTTATTCAATAGCTTGCAGCTCCACCTTTAGAAGCAATAACTTGAAGTAGTCGCTTCCCGTATGACTTTATCAGTCTCTCACAATGTGTTGGTCATTGCTTCAGTTCATTGCGATTTTTTCTTACGCACAGCTCTTAAGGTTCTGCCACAGCATTTCAGTTGGGTTGAGGTCTGGACTTTGACTAGACCATTCCAAAATCTTAATAATTTTATTTTTTAGCCATTCTGATCTAGATTTACTGGTGTGTTTCAGATGATTGTCCTGTTGCATGATCCAATTTTGACCGAGTTTTAGCTGTTGGAGAGATGGCAGCACATTTACCTCTAGAATACTCTGGAAGATTACTTGTAAAAAAAAAATATCTCTGTAGAATGCTGAACTCTTGACTTGATAACCCTTTCCAGGGTGATGTGCAGCAACGATTTCTTCTGTTAGACCACTGCTTGTGTCCACTTGCCGATGATCAATTAATCGAATGTCTGATGATTAGCAGCACCTGGCTGCAACTCACCCTATTAAATCCTGTTGTATTTAGTATTGCCCACATGTTTTTTTCTTTTCCATTTCATATTTTCATATACATATAATGTCGCACTGAAAAAAGCTTATATGTTGTTGGTTGTCTGGGGTTGTATTTGCCTAATACTTAGACCCGCTCTGATCAGATGGCTTTTAAGTCTATCTTGGTTCTTAACATTGTTGTTGTTGCTTTATTCATGTTCTGGTTAAATGTCTTCTGGTTTTGGACTGAAGTCAGATCTTCATGCCTGCTCAGTGTACAGAGCAATCTTTTCACCCTAAAGTCTAAAATTTACAAGGATCTCCAAAACTGCAGTTTTTCCTATAAACAAATTTACTACACTATGTCGCAGTCCATAAGTCTACTATCACCAAACTGGTTATTCTTACAAGCTTTTAAAAATATTTAAATGTCACACCACTGTTTTCCAGTAGTCCAAGCAACAGCATATGGTCCAAATAAAAGATTTAACCAAGAAGCTGACATAATGAATTTTGGATGCCAGAAAAAGAAAAAACTATTGATGTGAAAGATTTTAGAGATTTAAAACGACATTTATTGTCCCGTGTAACAGATTAAGCAAGAAAATGTTATTATATTAGTGAGATTTAAACACGCTTTTTTTCTTAAGATTTTTCTGGATGTTTTCTCTGTTAGTCCACCAGCCAGACAGTGAATCACACAATCCATAATGTCTGGTTTAAGCAAACACTAACAAAGTACTCCAGTTGTGTTTACATAAAGAATAAGCTCTCTGATGAACTATTGTGTTATGAAGGGAAATGTTGCGTCATTTAATTGGATTTTCGGTCTAGTGTCAAATTAGTAATAAAAATATTTGTAGAATCTGAGATTAGCTTTTCATCCAATTTAAACAAGCAAGAGATTTAACCAGTAGCTATAAATAAGGAAAGATATAAAGAGTTTATTTTTCTCATATGTTTGACACTATGGAATGTATATTAATTACAGAAGCACCCATGATAAATAGACTTTAGCAAATAGTTTCATTTAAAAGTTTTTTATGTTGATCCTGATTCTTTTTTCTTACTTTTTTATCTGTGATGTTCTTCACGTTACTGTCAGGGATGACAATGGGGAACGGAATTCATTTTCTCTCTTGTTCCTCCTCCTTTGTACAGATTATGTCCAGATGCGCACACAAACACACACTTAAACACACACAAAGAGTGAGAATGAGAGAAGGAGTGAGAGACAGAGAAAAAGACATAAAAGAAATGAGCCAATCAGAAAGTAACTTCACTAGTGTGGCTGATCAAAAAGGTGAAAAAGCCTCTGCGCATCTGTCTAAGATCATTAATGACACATCATATCCTGTATCCCAGCAGTGCTTAGATCATCCTTCTTTCCATAATAGTTGAAAACAATACCAATGTGTCAGATGTGTGTCAGACAATCCCTGAAAAAAGATTTTCATCTTTACAGAAAGGTCCTGTAGGAAAACTGGAAATTTGAAGCCTGTACATGAAGTGGAGTCATGAAGTGTACTGTATCGGTTATGTAGAGATTTTAGATTCAACTTATTCATTTATTTTTTTCAATGAAAAACATGTGGAACACAGGCAAGATTTGCTTTACTGGAGTATCTCACACTGACATTTGGCATCAACACTGGAACTATTGGCTCAGGAAAAAGTGATAAATTACAGGCGAATAAAACAAAATTAAATTTTGTAGCTGTACTTGATATAGAACTTGTATGTATCTATTATGAATTTTGGTTTGTGTGTCATTACATTTAAGAATTTCAGTAACAGAGAACTAGAAAGCTATTGCAGCAAAAATGGCATAATGAACAAATAAACAAAAATCTTAATTTCATGAATTTTATTCCATTGAATAAATTTAGATTGGCCTGGTAGCTTAGTGGCATCTGTGGCACACTGTTGCTTTGCACCTTCATGGTGAGGGTTTGTTTCTCTGTGTGCATGGAGTTTGCATGTTCTCCCCGTGCTTGGTGGGTTTCCTTCAGGTACTCCGGTTTCCTCCTATAGCCCAAAGGCATGCAGATTAGACTAGTTGGTGTTCCTAAATTGCATGTAGTGTGTGAATGAGTGTGTGCATGGTGACCAGAGATCCTACCACAGTCATAAAAATGGGAATAAATACAATGATCACCTTTGACCTCCACGGTAACTAGTTGGACTACTGAGGTTCCCAGATGGATGGATGGATAATCAAAGGTATCTAGTATTTTCTGTGATAAAATTACAATACAATTACTTGCATTGCTAGAGTTTTCCGTTACTAATTTTAATCTTGATATACTGTAGATTTGTTTGACTTGGAGATTATTTTATACTCTATGTTTACCAATTATAGAGATACATTATAATTAAATTTTAAACAACAAAATGAATTGCAAACAGTGTAAGAAAATTTAAAGCTTGAAGTGAATTAAAATGAGAATTACGATAAGAAAGTTTTCTTAGAGTATTGTATAGGTACCCTGGTAGTTTGATGATACCTTTATAGTATGGGGTACAGTACCAGGGTCTTTTTGATAGTACCATGGTACTAATTTGCTGATATAGTACATGTACCACATTATCGTACAAGATTCTACTATTTTACATACTTTGGTACAAAGGTGTATGGTACAGTACATGCTTCTACCAAGCACGGTAGTATGTTGCTATGGAACACATACCAGGATTAATTAAATACAGCTATTAAATAAATAGCTTTAATCTATGTTGAAGCTCTTAATATTACATACAGTAATATGGTACTGCCTGTACTACACCATACCAGTAGTTATGCACTAACATATCTTATATGGAAAGTTATGTACAAATATACAATTGCCTTTGCTTCTGTGGTACACAAACCATTCTGTGACACAGTGGCTTAGTGGTTTGCCTCAAACCTCCAGGATTGGAGTTTAAAATCTTGCCCCAGATCTTTGTGCTGGATTTTGCATGTTTGATGGGTTTCCTCTGAGTACTGTTTCCTCTAACAGTCCAAAGACATGCATTGTCAGTGTAGACCTATAGTGTTGGATTGGGTTTGTGAGTGTGGTATAGTGATATACAGAGCGAATGGATGGATGGATGAAAGATTATGATACCACGATAAAAATATATTCTGTATATTTAAACAATACTAAATTGATTTCTAAACATCAGTCATATTATTCAGATAATTCAGGCTATTTCAAGAATTGTTTGCTTAAACAAAGTGGGGGTGTGGGTATTTCCTCTTCACTTTAACACATTTGTATACTGAGAAATGTTCATCATTATTCAATGTACAGTACACTCACTTTAAAAAAATATGTCTCTGAACAAATAATTCTTTAGGTTATCCTTCTTGAGGAGCCCTGTAGATCCCTACAGCAGAGAGTTTCCCTTTCAAAGACTGTTCCAAGCAGAATCCTCTAGGAATGTACAAGAGGATAAGTCAGTGATGAAAGGGCATTTATAAACCTTACTTTTGAGCTCTTGTGCTTTGTTTGGCCTAATGCATCTTCACTGGGCTGCAGTCACTCAAATCCAGATGTTTACTCCTGGTTTGAGGTAGAAGAAGTTTTGCTGAGAGACTAAACAACTTAAAAAAAACACACATCCTCAGATCATCTGGTATCATCACAGAGATAATAGTAAGGCTTAGTCCAGAAGTGCTGTTCAGTCAGTTCACTCTGAGTAGGAGTGATGATCTGGTTCTGGTTTTCTTTGTGAATGAAGTTCCCAGAAATGAGAAGAATGTGATTTTGGATGCAAAGTGTTAATACTGAGAGTGTTAGTGAACACAAAGCCAGATAACTGCAGGCGGTTGGGGGCACTCATTGATGAGATTAGTGGAATATGCATAGTATGATAGATATTGGCTGGGCTTGAAGCAGAGACATACATTCAGTGTGTGTGTGTGTGTGTGTGTGTGTGTGTGTGAGAGAGAGAGAGAGAGAGAGAGAGAGAAGAATTGCACTCTTCATACAGCATTAAACTCTATATGCAGTAAATTCTACTTTAATAAAAAGCCAAACTATACAACATCATTTAAAAATACACAAATTGGTACAAAGAAAATTGAAGAAAATGATATTTAATCATTGCATGACATCATATAGACTTTGTCTGGGCAACATAAACTCTTTGCAGATGGGCAGCTCAGGGGTCACAGATGGAGTCCTGACCACAAATGCATGTGGGGTGATCAGATGTATGGGGAAGTCTGAACATCTCAACTGGCTTAAACAAGCCATTAGATTTGCCCTGAGTTCAACCCAAGTGCAGTGACATCTCTGACCCCTAATCATCCTCAGCTTAACCCCCACCCTCCATTCCTTAAGGTTGGCTCTCCAGGTTAGATGTTTCTTTTTCCTACATGTTTCCTGCCTGATTACACAAAGTGTGTTTTTATTGATGGCATCAAGTCAAAAAAAGGGCAGCATGTGTACTCACTAAGCCTTTGGTGACTCCTCCCTAATTACCCTTGAGTTATACCCGTTCCTGATTGGTCTTAATGACACAGCCAACTTTCAAATATATCCACCTAAACACAGTACAGTAGAGCTTCCCTTTGCTTTTCTTTACATAATTCAAAACTTCAAGACATTTCACATGGGAATTCGCCTTAGTCAAGTAATAAATAGTTCTGGGTATTGGACTCTGCAGCTGGGCTGGTGTTTGAGGAAATATGTTGCTTTTGGCTGGAGGAATGTCCTTTGGCAGTATTGCACATAATGCATCATGTTTTCCTATCGGCTTCGCTTTGAGGGAACCACCTCATATGATTAACAAGGCTACAGTATGTTATGTTCATGAGAACTATTTCTGAGTTTCCAATTTTAGATGGTGAAACTGGCGCTGTCTCAGAGGTGTTGGGAGATCTTGCGGCTTTGTTAGATATTTTGTAGAAAGGTCTCTCCATTTAATAAAAGATCGTGACTGGACTCTAGCATGTTATTTTAGTCAGTGGCAAAGCAAATGATTATGTTAATACAGATGCCTGTGGTATAAAATCATGCTTGTCTTGTATAAATATATCTCTCCCTAGGGGGCAATCCACCAAGGCAGGGCTTTTTTTTTAATGTATATATAGATTTGCCTTCCCTTTAAAAATTGGATGCTTTATTCTTCTCCTGGTCTGTATAAGAGACATGCTCTCATGCACAACTGCCCTACCTCCCCCTTACGTTTTAACTTTTGTCCCATAACATGGGTCAGTTTACCTGAGTGGGTGAATTCTGCTTTAATTTTGATCCTGATTCAGTCCAGGCCTTTGGGCCAACTTGAACATAAATTGTACTCAAACCATTACAAATTTGCAGTGTATAGGCCAATGCAACTGTCCACAGCTTTGCTGCCTGTGTCCAAGTACTGCTTGTCTACAAATAATTGCCCGCCAGATAAATGAAATGTGCATCTGTCTTAAAAAGCTCCTGAGAGATGGGTATTATTTAGATTAGACTAAATGTCTAGCTGGAGGTGCACTCAGTTTCTCTTTTTATACAGACAAAAATTTTCATTGCTTGTTTCATCATAGTTTATTAAACACTGCTGACTCTAAGGACATAAGCGTGATTAGCCTCTGCATAATTTCGCTTCAACCCAGGTCCATTATAATCATTTGCATTCAGGCTAAATAGGCATCAATTTGACATACAGCCTGTGACTCAGAATGAGTAAGGGGGAGAGCAAGAGAGAGAGAGAGAGAGAGAGAGAGAGAGAGAGAGAGTCCATAATGGTGGTAGTTTTTCTTCTTATATCCGGTTCCCTGTCTGGATAAAGTTTGCTGTCATGACAACCTTCCACCTTTGTGGCGAAAAGGCCAAGACATCAAATACGATCTGTCAAAGTGGTTGCCAATATGTCTGAATTAATAGGTGATCATTATGAGGCAAGGCTTTAAGAAAACAGGCATGTTTTATGCAAAATATTTAAGACAGCAAACAGTGTTGCCATTGGCAGGTGGCACTGAAAACTTAAAAAAGGTGGCCCTTTTTCAAATGCTGAGTCATGTCATTGGGGAGAAAGGGGGGGCTTTGCCTTAATGTAAAGTTGGAAACGAGTTAAAAAAATACTTGAACTCTGTGTCTCTTTGTTGCCTTCACATTTACAGTAGAAGTTTGTGCTTTGGTGGTCTGAATGAGTGATTGTCAACTAAAGTTTTCAAATTACATTTAAACGGTCGCTTTAAGCCCAGAGTGTTAGCCTACTGTCTTAATTTCTTGACATTTTCATGCTGTGCATCTGCCAGACAACCACAGTAGCTCACCACTAATAAAACTTTGCTCACCAAAAATGTGCTACTGAATGACACATTGTTATGGTAAAGGAATTAGGTGCGCTTGACATTTAGTCTCAGAAATGTTGGACCAAGTTCTTTTCCATAGTGGCTTTAATGCAAATGTTCAAGGTGGATCTGAATTGAACTGAATTTCTTTTCCAATTCACCAGTCTGCTATTTCACAATTGGCATATAAGTGTGTTTAAAAAAATATTAACATATTCATGAACTAAATTGTCAAGGAAGGCCTTGTATTGCAATGTGATAATGACTGACTACTGAAGCGGAACTGAACAAATAAGCTAAGGGTACTAAACCTGAACAGCTCATTAGATCTCACAGAGTCTGTCAGACATCTGCATTTACTTCTGGCCCAATCACAGAGCTTCTGAAAGTAAAATGTGACATGTGATAGGGCTGTTTGACATTTCTAAGTCATTGGCAGGCTTTACGCTGTTTACACTGGGCTTGTTCTTTGACTGACCTTTAACCTTTATGGCCACAAGCAGAAGAAAGGTGAAGAGAGCAATAGTAAGAAACAGCTGAACAAAATTAGCAACTGACTCCAACAGTCTGACTCAAGCACACACATAATCCAATCCAATACAAAGTGGAAAATTAGATGAAACCATGTAATTCATCATGTTAATAAATTATAATATTTTAAAAACAAATTACAGTAATTCATTTTTTTCTGGTGCTGGGCTTTCTGATCAGTTTATTCAAGATTCATTTGTCACGCCAGTAAACTACAGCACAATTTAGAAGGATGGCTGTAAAAAGAAGGAAAAATAGACACACTGAAAGACGTACAGTATGCCCTGTTCACAGTTAACAGCTTAACAACGCGGGGCAGTGGTGGCTCTGAGTTACTGATCGGAAGATTGGCGGTTCGATCCCCAGCTCCACCAGGTTGCCACTGTTGGGCCCTTGAGCGAGACCCTTAACCCTAACTGCTCCAGGGGTGCCGTATCATGGCTGACCCTGCGCTCTGACCCCAGTTACGCTGGGATATGCGAAGAAGGAATTTCACTGTGCAGTAATGTATATGTGACACATAAAGGCTTAACATAAAAATGACTTACCTGACCATCTTGTTTAGGCAGCAGACTCAGGTTCAGCAAATACTTCTGCAGACTTTTGCTAAGTTTCTCCTCCAATGGCTTTAGTCTCTTTTCTTCCACAGCAGCTGTTTGTACTATTTGTCTGTATAATAAGGAGCGTGTTAACATTATCAGAACTGACAAAATAATAGCATCTGCATTTAACTACTGTAAGGACTTCCTTCATATTCAATTATCTTTGAATTTTCCATTACATCGACAGATAACATCGACAGCCTATGGCTCAATGAAAGGTTTCTTGCCTGCCATGCGGAAGGCCCGGCCTTAATTCTTGCCCAAACCCCACTGGATACAGTGCCACTCCCAAGCCCAGAAAAAAACGGATCATCCACTGTGGCAACCACTCGTTGGAAGGAGCCGAAAGACCAACAACAACACAGACAGCGTATCTAGTGTCTATGTGGTCAAGTTTGGAGACAGCTGATGATCACTTTTTACTTTTTATAGAACATAGTTACGGAGGATGTCCTACTGTATATAACAAGGAGAGGTTCCACTTTGATTCTGATTTGGATTATAATTTGGAATATCCACTGTTTTACCAATTTAATTTAATTGAAACACTGAAGTGGCCTGAACAAAGCCCTGACCTTAAACTCATTAAACACCTTTGGAATGAACTTGGATGCTGACTACAACCCTGTTAACGCTTTTGTGGTTGAATGGGCGGATCAAGCATCCATGGGATGTGCCGGACAAAGAAGTCTGATCCATTGAGGCCCCACACCGCAACCCACGGGATCCAAAAAGGATCCATTGCCAATGTCCTGGTGCCAGACACCACAGCACACCCCATAGGTCTTATGGAGTTATGCCCTGAGGGGCAATGGTTTGTGATGTTCTCAGTGAATTTTGTTGCTGATACATGAACATGGAAAGTCCTAGCTCCTGCAGAGTGTTAGATTTTGTTCCTGCTTTACACAGAACATACAACAATACTGTTGTAATCGTCTGCATTTAAACATGTTTGAATGAATATGCACAACATTCTAATTAAAATGTGTCCTGAGGACAGACTTGACAACTGTTTTGTTTGCATGGCCTTTTTATTTTTATCGTTGTGTGAGTACATTACCTTGAGTCAGGCAGTAACAGGGGAATCCTGTGTAGTTTAGAAAATTCTTTAGACAGGATCTGCTGAGTGATGTCATCTTCCCATGACAGGCCTTGGGGAGCAAAAACAAACCATTTAATCATGAAATATAGAGAAGTTATTTTAATCCCACAGCTCCATGTGACAGATTCACTTTTTGAATTCTGTTTGTTTCTCATTCTAGCACAGGGAATCGCCGAAACATTAGCTCTGTTAAACATGTGTTCAAGCTAATCAACAGTGAATGTGAAGATAATTATGTACCTAAATCTCCTTGGGTTTCACAGACAGTGTAAAGCACTCAGTTTGACATTCATGTTCTGTTTTTGTTGCTTCACCATCTCTTGGTGATTGTTTGCAGGCAGTTTTAGTTTGAGTGTTTGGCTTATTTAAAGCCAGTGTTTGAGTTGTTTCTTTCTTCAGTTTTATTTTCTACTGTGGAATTCCTTTTTTGGTTGTTACTTTATACTAACGAGCTGTAAGTGCTAAAGCCAAAGCACACTAGAATGACGCTCTACCACTTTTTTCACTTTTATGTATTAAGAAGTAATGATAAAGAGTATGCAGACAATCTCGTTGAAATTCATACACATTAGTGATTAGTGACACATAAGTCCTTTAAGATCCAATCATCAGTAAATCATATGTTATTTAAGAGAACAATACGAAACACATAGAACAGTTTATGTTGGCATAGCAAAATGTAAGGTGTGTTGATTGATTAACATCAACTTGTGCACTGAGTTATTAGCAAAAAAAAAAAACATTCCAAGATGCTATAAAAGTTGCTGATGCCTTATAATACATAGTTACATAATATATGCATAGTTTAATACAGCTGTGTTGCTAGCTAGCGTTACCTAATCAAAATAAGAAGGCAGCAAAATATCCTTTAAATTTTTATAACTGCTACAAAGATAACAGTAATAATAGTGTAGGTGAAGTCCTGCAATAGAAGACATGTAATAATCTTATATAATCTTGTGCTCGAAAGTGCCCATCATAGATCAAATCTGTTACAAATATCACTATAGCTCTGATAATATTTAAAAGAATATATGAAAGAAAAATAAAGAAATATCACACATCCAGGGGACACCAAAAACATGACCTACTAAACCAGCAAACGAGTAAAAATACACCACACAGAACCCAAAGGCAAAACAGTAACACACAAATTTTATCAAACAACCAACAAAAATAAAAACAATTACATATAAGGAGCTCACCGTTGCTGTTCACTTGAAAGCAAAATGTATCCTTATTTCCATTAGAATATAGAGGGCAATGATCTGATCATAGGGAACATCATTAGCTTAAATAAACCCAACAGCATGTCCTTTTATTTCAGAAATTGCTGATCTCCAGGGAATTTTAACTACAATGATCTCTAAAGTTTAATAAATCAAAAGATTTCCACAGAATTCTGTCCTTCAGCCATCCACTATAGTACTAGCAAAGAAACATCATACATCAAACACAGTCCACTAACTACAAAAAAAACTCGCTTGCAATTGTTATTGCATTCACAAGAACTTTGCTGAGATGATAAATAAACATTTTTGTTAATGCTGGATAAATTGGATATTGCAGGTCAAGGCTGTGCGGATCCAATAAAATAATACTCCCACTAACAATATACCAAAATTTTATATATAGTTAATCATTATATGCTATATAGTTACTGAAATGTACAGTAATTTATGCTTTTGTTCAGTTACATGGCAAGAGCCTCCCATTCAATTTCAGAGCATCTCAGAAAGTCTCTGGAGTTCCGTAAGCACATACTGTAGCAGCAGCAGAAAAACAAATCTGATTGGCTGAATTTTGGAATATGGATTTTGTAAGTACGTTGTTTTTTATTTTGAGAAATACTATGCCTTGAAAACCTTAAGGTGTCACCACTTGTTACTTTATGCTTGTCTCTGTTTGTTTTCATGGTAATGGTAATACTATGCTAGTCCTGTTTCTCATTCTTAGTTTGTCCTTTGTTTTGTTTGATAAAAAAAAAAAAAAACCTGTACTGTACTTACAGTATTGTGCAAAAGTCTTAGACACCGTATTTTCTTTAGTGCTAATTGTACCCATCAATGTACCCATCATGCATACTACCTATCTGGGGTTGCTTTACTTGGTCAGGTCTAGGCTCTGCAATGTTATGTGGCAATAAAAGGTCCTGATGATCTGATGACCTGAATGTACTGAATGACCAGGTTATCACATCTATGGACATTTTTGTTCCCGGACTCAAACTGCGAAAGAGTTATTCTGGGAGCATCATTGAATCATTTTCACACATAAACTGGCCACGCACTGATCGCTGTAAACGAGGCTAACAAAATCTTAGAGTGTGCTACTTTTTCTGGACAGCCTATTTATAAAACGTACTGTAAGGGGATTCACTGAGCTGCAACATACATACCTCGAAGTGAAAGTTTCAAGAGTAGTGTACGGAATCTCTGCAGGGTTGCTGGTGTGATATCATATGTGTATACATCTGCTCCCACCATCATCTGACAATGGCCAAACACACCATCTGGAAAAATTATGACACTGTCAGTTATAAATGCATAACCATCTGCCAAAAAGTGAAGTGGTTTTGCAGATACAAATTAGGAATTTGACAGCCATAGCACACTATTTAGGCATATGACCTAAATCCTAATTAAAATTTTTAAAAAGTTAAACTTTGTTACTGAATTCAGCTTTCTCTCATATTTGACTGACAAGCTTAATTTAATGTTTGTTTGTTTGTTTGTTTGTTTAATAATACGGCGAGAAGCCACCTGAGGGCATTCATTCTCACATATGGTTATACATATTTTATGCATGTACTGTATGTGCATTTGTCTTACCATTGACACAGATCTCATAGTTCATACATAGATTCTCCTCAAACAGACAACCTGATGAAACAAGAGAACACAATTTAAAGCAGGAATTCACATCTTGTGATAAATCTCGGGCACTCTTACAGTAGAATTTGGCCTACCAACTGTAGGTGTGTTGGGGTAACCCCCAGTGATCTGCAGCTTGCCATGATGGGCTATAAAAAATCTAAACATGCTCAAAAAAATTTGCCGCAGATCTACAACTATTTATGACCATTTAGTCCAGTGGTCCCCAACCCCCGGGCCGCAGACCGGTACCGGTCCGTGGATCAAATGGTACCGGGCTGCACAATAAATAATGAAATATTTCCGTTTTATGTATTATCTGAGTCTGAACGATATTTTATTTAGAAAAACCTTGTATTTTGAAAAACCTTTTATTTTGAGAAATGACCAGATTCTCTCAGTTACGTCTTGCGCGACATCTCAGAAAAGAAGTCATTGCTGACAGCACATTTCAGTGACGAGGAATGGGTCGCAAAACTGGCTTACCGGTATTCTGGAGAGGAGTAGAGCTTGTGAGGCACACCAGCATGCAGAAGCCTTATCTGACGGTTCACCGGGGTAGACCTTTTTCTTACAAAACCCCACATTTATGGAATAGCATTACAATTGCTGTTCAGGACTCACACCTAATGTTTAAGTCCAGGCTAAAATTCTATATGTTTTGCCAAGCCTTTTGTCAAGTTTTCCCTTACGTAAGTGGACATAGACTGTTATCTCTCATAAGCTCACTCAGATGGTCATGTCACACATAGATGATCTTGTATGCACTCCTCAGGCACTCCTACTAACATGTTTGTTTGTTTAAGATGCATGCCCATGCAATTGTTCCAGTGTGGCTGGCATCACACACAGGGGTGGTGGAATTTCTTGGTGATTAGCTTCAGTACATGTTAGTAACAACAAAGGTACTACAATGACCATCATGTTAGTGATGACCATCATGTTAGTAGTCATTAGTAGTCAACACATGGTCACATCCCTCTATCTTCGCTCCAAAGAATAAAACTGCAGAGGATTCTTTGATAGACAGGGGATAAAATCAGGTGCCAGCTTGATGGCACAATCCCATGGTTGACAAGGTAGGAGTTTGGAGGCACCTTCTTGCTGAACACTTCGCCACACACATCTACTGCCTAATGATTTTACACTGCCATACTCTAAATGCTGTTGGCCTATTCCCTTCATCTGATGTGGCGGTTTTAGGAACAGACGGGCATGGTATATGCCTGCACCAGGTGTTCTGCTACAGTATAAAACTTTTTTCCCAGACAGCTGTTCCCCAAACTCTCACCCTCCCTGTGAGTAGTGAGTTGACAAACACACTCTTGGGAGAGGCTGTGAGAAACTTGGATGCATTGTGAATAATAAACAGTGAAGAATGTACCAATAAATTGCAACATTCCCTGGGCTTGTCATCATATCTATCAAGCATTTTGAACAGTGAGAAGGATCAGTGAGCAGACTCACCTTGCCAAACTATTCACACATGAAGGATATTCAATCTCAGCTACTCGCTGGCCAAGTGTTTGTAACATTAAAACAAGATGGTCAGTGTAGTACCTTTGTTGGGCAAGCAGTTGTTGTAGCACATTGTTTTGACATTATTCATTCTGAATTATTGACTCATAATTGGTTGAGTCCATCCATGGATCGCACTAAATTTCCACAGCCTCCATTATAATATAGCACAGCATTATGTATTAAAGAACACAGACTAATCAGATAGGAACTTTAGTGATTGGACAAAATTTTCTCTATCATTAAAAAAATGCTGTTGAACTGTATTTCACTGTATATACTGTATATACACTGGATTTCATTTAATTACTTTGTTTCCTGCCTCATAACTTAGTATAACACTTCTCCCATATGCTCATACATACAGTAGACACTATACATGATTGCTCACTTCATACGCTTCCCTTCTTACCCTGCTCTGGAACAGGGTCAGTCTGAACTCATCAGTCTACATGTCTTTTTTTCATTGCTCCAGTACAATTTTCTTCTTCTAGTGATAGTGAGATTATTCTCACTAGCACGTTTTTCATGGCCACACATTGTGTGTGTATGAAAATGCTCTTATTTTTACTATTAAACATAGCTATGGTTTTCCCTGTTGATTTTATACCATGGAACTTTACCAAGTGGTCTCCAGTCATATTTTTTCAGCGCAGTCCCTCCAGGTTTTGATAATGCATTGAATGATTCTGAACCTAGTTCCTATCAATTTTACATCTGCTTAGTTGTTTTCTTTGATGCAGACCAACAATTTAACCATTCTGTGATGGCAACCTATTTTTGGCCAGGCAGTGTATATACATGAATCAGCCATAATGTTAAAATCACCTGTCCAATATTGTGGAAGTTACACTTGAGCCACCACAGCAGTCCTGACTCACAGAGCTTTCTGTCACAGCCAGCAGTAACTTTTTCAGCAATTTGTGCTACAATAGCCCATCTGTGGGATCAGACCAGATGGGCTAGCTGTCATTCTCTACACACTTCAGTGTGCCTTGGGTGTCTAGTTCATAAATTTCATAAAGAAATTTATGAACTAGACACCCAAGGCAAAACCCAGAATAAGATTTAAAATCCAGGACACTGACCCAAAGCACAGGTCAAAAGCTGTTATAAAGCTGTTATAAAATAAGGAAACACTCCAAACACCTGTTTTTACATTCTTATTTTGGAGATTTGGGAGTAGAATAATGAGAGGAAAAGGATTTTGACCAACATTTTTAAATGAAACATACCAAAATAAAAAAAAGTGTCTGTAAAGTAACTGTTGTCACTGTACAGTAAACTTGGTAAAATCACGAAAGATATAGTTTATCAGTGTATGTGACTTTTGGAAGCAATAAGTAAAAAGCTTTTCTTATTAATGAAATCCGATCAAATACTTAAAAAAATACTTTGGTTATGCATTATGAAAAAAATAAATGACCTGAATGAAGTATGTTTTAAACCATAACTTGCATACCTCCCTGACAGATGCTAGACAATAGCTAATGCCCACATTAGATTGCCATATACAGTAGCTGCCTATATGTTAGCTCCATCCATCCAGTTACCTCCGGTAAGCCTAACCACTAAGCCACCATGCCAGCTACATGGTTGCTAGCTAGATAAGATTTGGTTCTTTGGTTTACTGGTTCCCAGATTATGTCTTTTGTCCTGATAATGGGTGCGTTATGTATTGCATACAAAAAAAGTTTTTCTTGAAAAGTAATTGATTTTTTAATGACTCAGTAGTTAAGCAATGATAAAACATCTAACCCAACATTTTTAAAAATGAAAATAAGGTGTCTAAGACTTTTACATAGTACTGTATGTATAAAATGGAAAAAATTATATACCTTAATCAGGAGTGCTGTAAATTTCAAGATGTGTCTATATTAGACACATGTAATATATACAGATGTGTCTATCCTTACATTTTCTTTCTTTCTGATTGACTGGTATTGTAGCACATTGGTCATGCTATGCCAAGTTTAATGTGCACAGGGCTGAGAAGTTAAGTGAGTTAAGTGAGTAAGAAAGATGAAGAAAGTTCTAGAACATGGGTAGGGCCATTTGCTGATGTCCATGTGTTTCAGACTGCAGGCAGTCATTGGTTGCAAAGAATTGCTATTTAAAGCATTAAGAATAATTTTTGTATTTAACAGTTGTGTCCAATTACTTCCAAGCCTGTGAAAAGGGAGGTACTATATAAAAAAACATCTCTAATTCCTAAAGACTTGATGTATTGTACCCCTTGAATTGAACTGAAAGCTAAAATATAATCTACACATCAATCATATCTTGATAGCTTTATTTCAATGCCACGCCTGAGTGTCCTCCACCTTGTGCTGTGAGCTTCTAGGGTTCAGGCCACAGGATAATCAGTACAGAAAATGAATCAATAAATGAATGTTGGAAAATTATTTGTATGCAGAGATGAAGCCAATTGTGAAACGTTTGCAGAAATCTGGGGTGATTGCCAATTCACCGCTGTTATTATATTAAATTAAATTTGTTTATAAAACAAAAATAGTGAACTCTGCCCTATAAGCTGGAAAATGTAAGTTCAAGCCCTGGTTGATGCTAGGATTCCAAGCGAGCAGTCTGGTCTCTCATATTTGCACTCTCACATCAGTCATAGGGACACTTGCCAATCATGCGTACATGTGAGCTCATGGAAGCCGTGTTATGTGGTGTTGTGTAGCTCTAAGTGTGTTACATTGCTCCCTAAGAGATGATGAAAGACAATTTTAAAAGATGTGGTCAGCTGGTGTCGTGTCTCAGAGGAAGCATGTGATAGTCATCGCCCTCCCTGGTTGGTAGCTGTCACCTAATGGAGCGTGCCCTAGGGATGTTGTGTGGGTGGGGGTCAAAGTGTCAAATTAAAGATTAACAGGTTTTGCAGCAGGTTTTGATGACAGAACAAAGTAAATGCTGTAAATATGAAGAGAATAGCTACAATGTAAACAATGTTAGTTATCACGTTTTAAAGGTGTTTGATTAAAACTGTTTAGTAATGGTTTCACTGCTGAAGATCTTTTCACAGAGAGCTCTTTAGCATTTATTGACATGCTCTGGTCTAAACAGGAGACACAGGAAGTCTATTCAGGGAAACACACACCCACCCTCTATCACAGGCCGTCTCCATGAATTAAGGATGCTCAAAGCCGTTGCTATGGCAATAGGATGCCCTATTGACAGGGTAACCTTTGGAACTGCTTGAATCTGATTCTCTCTCACACACACACTTAAACATACAGGCACATATTAATCTCAATCAGAAATGTCTTCCGATGCGTTAAAACACCGCTTTATATACTGTATGAGATATAATAGACAGCAGGATAATTTACGTATAAACGTCCACAGATTCAACGAGGACACAAAGCCTTGTCTTTATGTGAATATGTGTAGTGTACATTAGGTCATTAGAGAGGGTATGTTCGGGCTAATCCGCAGGCCTGGGCGATGCTTTCCAAACACACTCTGCTGATTAATTTCCTTTACGCGGAAAGTTCGGTTCGCATTAGAATTTTTGAATTTGCAGTTGAAATATTTTTCTCCTTTTGTACGCAGCGCTCTGCGCTATTGGGAAGCATCGCGAAATGAACCCCAGTGTTCGTGTCCACTGATCCGAATACAGCTGGATGAACACATACACATTGGATAAGCGGT
>JAOVVB010000035.1:7055394-7073897 GCA_028570985.1 Heterobranchus longifilis
CGAGTTATCTGGGAATTTGCACATCAGCTTCTGCTTCAAACTCGAAAAAAGCCATTAGCCAACTACAGGGGACATGAGAATCAACTCTGGAATCACTTTTTAATTCTTGTGTGTGACCGCTTTGCAGATTACACAACAACCGTTCAAAGTAGATTCAACTACGTGGTTGATAACCTTAAACAAAAAAAACAACAAAAAAAGTACATCACTATTTCTGATAAGTAATAGGTAAATCATTACCTATTTTATAGCAGATTTTATTTTATATCTAAAATGAAATATTCCCCCTGGAATGAATTCTTGGCCAGAAACCACATGAGTGCCTTGCCATGTACACCATGCAGTATATAACCTACTGCAGGTGTAGTGCTGAGGTGGTGAGATGGAGATAATATTTACAACTATGACAAATGACACATCCAGCACCTGGCTTAACAGAACATTTTATTCATTCATTTTTCAGGGGTCCCAAGCCTGTTCCATGGTCAGGGGGCATCCAGGATGTGGTGCCAGCGAAACTCATGGCAAAGATACACATATTCAGTTATACACTATGGGCAATTTGGTAACACCAGTCAGATTACTCTGCATGACTTCGTACTGTGTGAAAAAAAAAAAAAAACACTGTAAAAGGAGGAAATCCAACAAGCATGAGGAGAATGTTCAATCTCCATGCACAAAGACTGGAGGCGGTTTGAACCGTGGAGGTACGAGGTAACAGTGAGCCACTGAGCCACTGTGTCCCCAACCAGCTCGATAGCTGTCTGTCTGTCAGTTTGTTGACTTGAATAAAAAATATGTTAAGGATAGCAAAATAACATTGGATTTGACAAACAGAAGATCAGGACTGTTCATATAGCTATTACACTCTTTATTGGTATTTAGATTGTTAAATTGTTATAAAAATATAACAACGATTAATTGCTTGTTTATCTCTTAATGAGTAATGTGATTTGAACTAATGAATAAATCATCAATAGGCATTACATGTACATTAGACCAAAAGGTTCAATTACAAGATACTGTATATTTCTAAATGATCAATAATCTTTAAACCTAACAGTAATATTAGTATTGTAATCAGCATACTGTTTTGGTACAACCTCTTTGGTTACCTATGTGGTGTTTTGTGTTGCCTGTGTTATTTATAGATGGTCATGGAATGCTGAAGAGTGTGTGAAGAAGGAGCAGGAGGTGTGGAAATGTTTGTGCTGGCATGTGACCTTGTCTGAGTGACCTTTAGAAACTTTGTATTGTGTACAGACTTCATTAAAAAGACCTGTGAGTTCTTACAGCAAAAAAGTGTACTTTTAAAACTCAGTCCTTTATTAACTCCACATATTGACTGTTTATTTGGTTTCCTCCCAGCCTGTGATCCAGACCTACTTAATTCCAAAAAAACCTAATCTGGGATTGTAACATCTGACTGGACTGCTTATGGTAACCCTGGGATTGTGCAAGTGTGAGATACCTTTGCACAGCTTTACTTACCAATGAGGTAAAGTTGCTTGGTGTCAGATTGTCAGTGTGCTGTAGTAGAGAGCCAAACCAATAAAACAGACTGGACACTATGCCTTTATGAGTTTGCGCACATCTAATGAGTTCTAAAATTGTCCACTAGGGGGAGCGCTTTACTGAGTGTGTATTATGACATTCTGTGGGGGGGTGGTGGGGGCATGGTATGGAATGGTGATATTAATTTTTTTGTGCCTGCTATTAAGCATAATAACTATGCATCATACCTGTGCATTGGGTTGGCTGCTGTCCTAGCTGTCTGTGAGGACCCAGAATGTCAAAATGAGGGTTTTGTCTTGGTATACAGTGGAGACAGTATAGGAAAGCTGACCGCATTAGTACAGTAGTAAACTGTTTTAGAAGCACTTTTTCATGTCTTATGTTTCTTTTTAAAGAGATAGCTTTTTTGCTTGTTTGTTAAAGTTGTCCAGACTTCAATAACTTGTCCTATTGATCTAAACTAAAACGAGCACACAGCCAGGTTAGCAAGAGGGCGGGTGGGTGTAAAAACATTTTTTTCACCCTTGTGGGGTTTTTTGTTTAGGCTCAATCCCCAAACCTTTCATGGCACATAAAGAAAGTGCCGCTCTCAGCAGGGTCAACTGGGATCAAGCCATGGCAGAGACAAGAGCAAACTATAGGGGGCGATTAAGCCCGCTAATGTCCGATGAATCCTTTCACAATCACATGATATGAACTAATGTCACCATTTAATTATAAAACAACAGAGAGAGTGGGTGAGGGAGGGGGAGATGCAGTGCCTATGTGTGTTCAGGGAGAAAAAGAGAGTTCTGCTACACAGAACAGTGGGGGGCCAGAAAGGATGACAACTGCATTTCTCACATTTTTGTTACAGCACACATTTGGTAGTTTAATTGTGGCTATATGCACCGCTTCAATGTATAAAAATATTGCCCTGAGTAAAATATAAGATGAAAAGAATTATAATGAATGTAAATTAGTTGTATAACATTGCACAGACTTACTGACAGACAGACCTAATTAGATTTGTGTGTAAATAGTTTTTAAATTAAACACATACCTTTATTTTATTGGAACTTAACAAAATTTACTTTATCTACAGTGCCGTGAAAAAGTATTTGCCCCTTTCTGATTTTTATTTGTCACACTTAAATGATATGCAAATAAATAAATAAATAGGAGAAAAAAATTATATATGTACTGTACTTTTTCATGGCACTGTGTGAGTGCTGTTTTTGTTTGGTTTTCTAACTTTTCTTAACACTTCACATAATCCAGCAAGCATGTTCTGTGATAAATAAGTTTTCCATTTAAACCTTTTCTCTCACAGATATTGCCTTTAGTTGCTGTCCATACACTGTCTGACTCACACATAAAAATATCCGCAGTTTGGATTTAAATAAGCGAATTATTAGGAGTATGAGAGTGGATAATTACTGCAGCAATTAATAAGTTTCAGCTGGCAACACTTCTTTTAATCCTAACTGATGCAGTGAGTTTTTTTTCTTCTTAAACCACCATGTCTGATGTATGTAGTTATGGAAAAGCTGTTACATTGTTTCAAAAGGGTCAAATTATTGGCCTGCATCAAGAAAGGAGAACAACCAAGGAGATTGCTGGAACTGGGATAAGAACGGATCAACACAATATTATAGGCTAATCATAATCAGAGATCACTTAAATGCTTAGTGAAGTCGCATCATAAAAAAAATCAACAGGAAAAATCACAGCTATATTTAATATTGAAAGTATTTGGGATTTGGGACTAAACAGCTGTGTGTCCATAAGAAAACCAGTTGTTAGTGAGGATTCAATTTGCTACTGGGCACCAAAATAATCAGGCTTAAACTGTGAAAGAGTGCTTCTGGGAGCAACAGGAATCATTTTCACACTTGATTTAGCCACCGCAGAGTCCTGACCTTAATCCCATTAAAAGTCTTTGCGATGTACTGGAAAAAACTCTGGATGGAAATAAATGTTGTCAAATTTCATAAGGTTGTTGAATGCCCAGGCAAATGTGTGCCATGATCAAAGCTAAAGACGATCCAGTAAAATATTCATGTGTGCAATTTTTTTGGCCAATAGTGTGAATAAAATTTCTTCAGTAACTACTATTTTTCTGGTCAAGGTCACAGTGGATCGGAGCCTATCCTATGAGTACACAGTGGAGCCTATCCTATGAGTACTAGGTTTAAGGTAAGAATATTCACTGGAGGAGTTACAGGTCTAACATCACACATACTTTATTGTATTATTTCAATAATTCTTTCTAACGTTTTCAATTGTATTTATCAAAGGAAGGCTGATATTAAACAGTATAGTGTGTATAGCAACTAATTATCAAACTAATTAACAAACCTTCAGATATTGGTTTTAAGAAATGGAAAAACTTCCCTGGAAAAAGCACAAGGAGGCTGAAGGGCTGGATCAAATTGTCTTGGCAATTTTAAAGCTATAAATAACTTCCTGTGTGTTCTCCTCTTGGAGCTACACAGCCGCACATAGACACTTCTCTTCATAGTTATCATTAACAGACAGGCCATCGCATGACACACTGCAGTCACTGAATACAACACCCCCCACTTATCATCATGTATCCACAGCTCAGGTCCTCATCCCCTACCCGACCTTGATAACTTCGCTTCACTGCTCTGTTCCTGAATTACTTTTTTTTTTTTCAAAGAAGTCTCTTTCTCCTTTTCCTTGCTTTTGCAGTTTTCTTATTGTGTTTCTTATTCATATTGACTCAATAGAAAATGAAATATGAAATGAAAATATGAAGAGTTACATTCAGAAGACACAACACTTGTTACTGTTTTCTGTGGTCACTGTTGTCTTAATCCATCACTCCTAAAATAACTGGGGGCTCTTGTCCCATCCTAGGTGTCTAGACATTGAGCATATGAAACATGGGAAAGAGATGCTAGTACTTTTAAAAGGGTAAAAAGTAAAAGTGTTCCCTAGAAGTAAAACGCAAGTGGTAAATAATATAATCAAATAAAGTCCTGTGCAAAAGTCTCAGATGCCTTCAAAATATATTTTTTTGACAGTTAACAAAAAGCATTATGCAATAGGCCTATAGAAATCTATACCTACATTAAAAACTGTTTTATTATATAATGTAGTCTGTAGTCGAAGTAGGACATGTTGCTTTATTTTTGTCCTGAATACCTTTTGTTAAACATGTTCCAAAGGGTTTGAAGTTTGAAGTCTGAAATAATAGCCTATTATTCATCTGTTTGTCCTATTCTCTCTTGGGTTATGGTTTTAAAGCTATGGAAGTCCTTGTAAACAAATAACTAGGAAGGACATGGCTGTATACTAAATGGCTCCCATAAAAAGGTGTGCTGATCAAGCATACTTTTGAAAACAGGAGCATTCACAGGTGTATCATTTAACATAAACATAGAATGGTGAGCAGTATGCCTTCCAGCAGCTGGAATAAACCAGCCTTGTAAGTGTTGCTCAGAAAACAAAAATACCTAAAGAGGTCCAAATGAACCTGCAGATGCATTAAATTGGAGACACACATAGGCAAAGCACAGAGAACACTGAACAAGGGAACATCTGCATCTGGTAGGTGAGCCATCATACAACTATTCACCTCCTTGAACATTTCCACATTGTTTAGTGTTACAAACTGAACTGAGCTGACTTTTGGGATTAAATGCCATGAAGAAACATAAAGTAGGCTATAATATCAATGCTAGAGTGTATGAGTGTGTATAAGTGTGTATGTGATTATAGCTGATGTACAAAGATAATAAAATATTTTAGCACCTTTAACTGTCTGACAGCCATTCAATTGAAAAAAATCTACTTTAGTTTACATTGTAATAGTAAAAATTAAACTTTGTATCTGTTGGTTATAAGAAAAAGTCTTAGATAATACTGAGGTAGTGGTGCCACTTTAATAGGTTTAATAAGCAATTTTCCTTCTTTTTCCCAAGAAAAAAAAGTTCTTTGAATCTTGAATAAGCATTGATGACCTGCTATGTAATGAGGACGAGAGTTGTTGGATCACTTTGTAATTTCTGGATTACAGGCAAACTTATTTACCGCTCTGATCTCTCTCATTGCAATATTGACCTCTGTGTAATGACTGTTTTATGTATAATTGAAATGTATCAGTTTTACTTAAGTATTCTATCACAACAAATGGTTGGGCCTTAATAAACAAGGGTGGGGTGTTTAGCATAGGCTACATACTGCATCTTTCAAAGTTTTTACCCCAAAACAGGTCATTTGACAAACTGCTTACACTAAGTAATATAATTCAAGGAGAGACAAATAAGTGGAGATACTCAGTAATGCACAAAATAAGACTTTCCTTCTGTTTTTCCTTGTCTTAAATTCCTGTTTGTCAGGTTGCATGAGGCTAAAATGACTGCTAATTGATCTGACTTGAATTGTTTCCTGGCACACGTATGAAGAGCAAAGACCATGATTGCAATGTGTCATATTTGCCTCTTTCCCAAATCACTAGCATGACCCTAAACTTCTCATTCACTTGTGGAATTTGATGTGATGGAGAAGAAACCGAACAATGTTATGGTTGTATTTAAGTTCCTCTCTTTTCATGTATGTGTTGTCATGTATGGCAAACGGGGGAATCGGAGGGGGTGCAATTAACATCTTTAAAAATATTTTTTCTGTACATTTGCTATATCCAACTGCGTAACCGCCTGCCCTTACTGTAGCACTCTTTGGTTCTTGGTTCATCTCTCACTCTGTATTCACTGAAATGTTAGCTGATTAGTTGTCCATTTGACAATAATTCGCTCTATTGAATTAGATCTTCAAAGCTACTAAAAAAATTATGTTAAACATCAATTTGTACTGTACAAAAAGTTTATTTAGTAAGAGTTTTGTAAACAATTGAGGTAAATGAACATTTACATCAACATGTTTTACAGAAAGTATATCACAAGGCACTTGTCTTAAGACAGCATTTAAACAAGCTGCTGTTCTGAGTGTATGCATGGGGTTAATTTCCCTGACTTGTCTTGCTCTGAATGAGATAGATCGATCATTCACAATATGAACGTTAAAGTAAAATGCTGCAGCTAAGTACATTACTTATTGGTATGAATGGAAAATGGTGGTAACCCAAGTAAAAATTTCTATTATAATACATATCTGTCTTTTCTGCGTGCCTTTCAGGCTAACAGTCTTAAAACCAAAACATGTTCAGTCTATACCTGTAACCTACAAGTTCTTTTTATATCACATTTGGTGTCATCTTATTTGAGAAATACTGTCTTTAACACAATATTATTAAGACATTTTCCTTTAAGGATCCTTTTTCACTGAACAGCATGTTTTACTCATATGTGCAAATCTTTATCTATTTACTAAAATGTAAACTTTAAGGACCAAAAATAGTAACACTATGGTTTGTACATTAAAATAGGGAAAATAAATTACATATATGTAAATACTTTTGTTTTAATTTAAATGTTTTTTAGACCTGTCACAAGCAAAAGTCTCATCAGGCTTAGGAGTAAACCCATATTTAAATATTTGTATATAATATTTATGTGTATTAATTTTAGATTGAATTCTAAAGGTAGTAGAGTATGAGATTCGGTCCTTTTAATGTTTCAGTGGTTTGCACTGGTTGCGTGTGATTTGTAGGAATGACCCGTCTTTGTCAAGGTTATAACAAAGCCCAGAGCATTCCCCTGCTTAAAACAGCTGCACTAGTCACTAAAGAGTAGGACCGAAAAGTAACTCAAGACTTGTAGTATCTTAGATGATCTTAAAGAAAATACTTTTTTTTTTCCCAATCACAAAATGATTACAATAAATTTTTTAATAAAAATATATATCTTTATCTTTATATATCAATATCTTTTGTTATCAACCAATTCCTTTGAAAACTGCATTTTGGCAAGACTAAGCTCAAAATAAATGTAAAATGGCACATGTACCATTGTATTCACGATACAATCTACATTAAATGTACTAAAACTATTATATGTATCTGATGACAAACCAAAAGATATGTTAAACCTCTAAAATCTATTCTAGAAGTGTAGCTTAAATTGTCTAGATCAGTTAAACTTTGTTCTCCTTTACACAGAAAACTACAACACATTAATCTGAAATAATTTTTTGTCTTGTTGTTTACAAAATATTCCCATCTTAATTGTGTGAGTCAAATGCAGAGGCAGATGCTGGCTTTAGGGTTATACTTTATGAGATTACGAGCAGCTCTACTACAGTAAAAGAGAGCTTAAGAAATTTAAAAACATAAAATTATATTACTACTGGACTACTCTTTTAAAATTAAATGTGTGTCCTGATTTCTTCACCCAATATATGTTGTGATCTCAATTTCAATTTGGAAATAAATATATTTTCATCAATAATGCGAAACTGAATAATATGCTATGTTAGCATTCTGTAAGAATTTTAAAGAAATAAGCTAATTAAGCTGAATAAACTGAATCAGTTTATCAGTGAAATTTAGTTCTAATAGATCAGTCCCAGTAAGCACATTTATAATTGGAAATTTGTGTAATTTTACACATGCAAGTACTATCGATGGTGGCTGAATATTAATTGTGTTAACCATACCACCACTGTGGTATGGTTATTTTATTACTTTCGTCTACTGAAAGCGTGTGCCAGTACACCAGCAGTGTTGGGGGACGTTACTTTTTAAAGTAACTAATTACAATTACAAAATTACTGTCATTAAAAAGTAATCAGTTACATTACAGCGTTACTTTCTGATAAAAGTAACTAGTTAGAGTACTTTTTTCATTGCAGAAAATGAAAACTCCAGCGAAGTTTGGCCCATAATCTGTTAACAACTAATACCCCTATTACCTACAAGTTTTGGCGCTGTGATTAGGTTTCCATTTTTTTGTGCATCGGTCCTCGTATAGTCAAACCGCATAGGTGAGATGGGGGTATAACAGCAGGAATAACAGAAGGGGGGCGAGTTATCAGTGGCGGGGCTTGTAGGACGACTTTCACACACACACACAATAACGGATTGGGAATGACTGCTGTCTGGTTCACAGATTGCATAAATTGTCGGAAAAACAGATTACATTTTTGAAAAAGTAACTAAATGACTAAGTACTTATAAGGCGGACCTAACATGTTAGATTACTCGTTACATCAAAAAAGTAATCCAAGTACTCTACTGTGTTACTTTCTAACACATTACACCCAACACTGCACATCATATATTCTTATGTAGCTTCAACTTTTCTTTAATGGCACTCTGAGGGCCAGTGTACTAAATATAGTTTAATATTTCATCCTACTGGTAATATATACATATGTCTGAACAGTGCTATGCTGTCCTTCATGAAAGACTGTTGATAATTTTATATATTTAAAATGGCAGTAATCATTCCTACATCAATGTTATGATTATTCCGTCTCCAAGTGCACATATTCTGTGCCTTGACATTTATCTCCAATTCCACAAAAGACATCAGGAGCCCAGGTTTGTTTGTGTGTAAGCCTGTTAACTCAAATTCATTAATTTATATTTTGTACCACAGTCTCCAAACTCCTGCATGTTTCTTGCACCAGGCCAGGGTGTGTATACCTCACCTTTCAGGCAGCCATGGCCTTGTTGACCTGAAATGCTTCCAGATGTGCATAGGCAGTGACCTGCTCGCCCCATCTGCAGCACCTCGGGCCTGGGGCCCTCGCTCCCTCCCTCAGCCCTGCCGGCGTCCCCTCAGACGGGCTGCGAGCGCAGCGGATGACATACAAGCGCCTCACCCCCTTCAGCACCACATCTGGAGCTTATTACAGAGGAGACAGTCCAAGAGAACTGGAGGGGCGGGGGGTGTGGGGGGGGGCTCCTCAGTGTTTGTGTGTCTCAGAAGTGTATATGAGTTAAGGGGGTTGTGTGAGCACATGTATGCCAAGCTGTTTACATATGCATCAGTTTAAAAAAAAACTTTTTAACCTTGTTTTATTCTTGTTGTCATTCTTACCTTTGTTTCTTCATAACTGCACTGTGCATCTCGTCAGGGCTTCAGCAAACCCCTCAAAGCCTCATGATGGTGGAAAGTTTATTAATGAGATGCTTTTGGATCTGGGTTTGTGCAAAAAAAAATTAAATGCTTAAATGTTGCAGGCCTTGGGTGAAATACAGCCCAGCTGTTAAAAGCATGTGGTTAGGGTGAACAACCAAAAGAATTTTCTCAACTCAGTGCAAGTATAGAATGTATACACAAACTGTGTTCACTTATAGTGAGTTATTGAGGCTATCTGAGTACCATGATCCACCTGCTGTACTGTGTGTGTGTGTGTGTGTGTGTGTGTGTGTGCAGTTCTATGCAGAAAACACATTGCAGTTACACACAGCCTGTCAGTGACATTTGCATGTACACCATTGCATCAAGGACTGATAGAGGTCAGTACATCAACAAATATCAAGCACAAATAGGTTTAGGTTGTGTGTGCCTGAACTGTATGAATGAGCATAGTGGCCAAAATAATAGTTATATATTCCTGAACATATGCCTTCATGCGTTAGCTCAACCACCAAAACATTCTATTGTCCTACCCACCCTCAGTCTTTAACTAGCCGTGATTATGAGTGGCATGTTACAGCGTGCTTTTTAAACTCACTCTTTTTTTGTGATAAATTAGCCTCAAACACAGCACCACACAAAGAGGACCCAAATTATGGTGACCGATGTGACGTTGGATCCTGGTCATGACCATATAATCAGCCCCAGTTTTATCCAAATATGAAACAAGGGTATATATTCCTCCAAACGGCAAAGATTTGAAAGGCTTTTATTTACATGTGAAATGCCACAGATGGGGAGTGGGGATTTCATTTTTTTATAATTTAAAGGGAAAAAAATTGAATATATGTGAATGTTGGCATGAACTGGTGACAGCTTTCATGTTTTGTAGCTAAAAGAAGAGAAACACGCAAAAACACGACGCTGGTTTTCACCAGCTGTAACTTTTCTCCGAGATTAAAAAAATTTTTTGTTTCATTTTAGTTACATCTTTTTTAGCTTTAGGGAGGCAAAATAATCTTTGATAAAGCATGCAATAACATTGATATAATTAACATAATAATTGAATATATTTATAGTAAACATAAACAGCAGACATATTTACAGTGATATAGCCTTATAGAATAACTTGTAAAAATGCACCTGGAGATTTCACTTGTCCTTATGAATTGTATTATTAACCACAGCTTCTATGAGCTTTCCTCCATCGTCAGTGAGAATTAGGATGTCTCTGGTGTTGTAAAACACATTTTTTTCATTAACAAACAGGGGAAAATGTTAGAATTCAGTGAGATTCTGATGAGTTGTAGATTTATGAATTCATACCTGAAAGATCTGAACATGAGCTTATCTCCTCATCACTTACTTGCTGGGGTTTTTTGTACTCCTGGCAAACGACTCAGGCAGGTCAATAGCAAAGCTGAACTCTCTCAGGGTTGCAGGTCAAAACAGGAGTAGATTTTTACATCAGCCTCGACACTTCATGTGCGGGTCACAGAACGGACGAAGCTCACATGTTCATTAAATGCAGCTGACTTTCTACCGAGGGGTTCATTCTACACGTGACCCGAAGCGTCTGCACAATAAAACGTACTCAAAAAGACTCCAATACGTGAACCTTAAAAAAGATCAAACGTCAAGTACCCTTTTAACCAGCTGACCCTTTTAAACACCGCCTCAGTCTTTGTCACAGGTTCATTGATATAGTCAAGGAGCGGCACGCGGGTCTTTTTCAGTGGGCCGACCTCAGTAGTTAAACTGTCCCTAATTTGAGCGAAATAGCTTCCTGCTCTCATTACTCTTTGTCGGCCTTGTGAGGGGACGACGAAGGTCCCAGCGGCGCCGCCATGCTGGAGAGAAAACAGCCGAGTGACCAGTGGCGCCCAAGCAAAACGTTGAGGTCAATGTCCAAAGCAAGCGCCTAAAAACCACGGGAAACACAAATAGGATGGGGCTCATAACTTCCTCTGAGAAAATGTGTCAGGAGATCGTTTTCTAGAGAGATGGGATCTCAGGGTAAATGTTAGCTTAGTTTGTCTCAGGAGGTTTCTGAAGGTTTATTCCATATCTTAATCACTGGGGATTCTCTGAGGGATAACATCAACATCTGATTACTCTCTTCAATCAGCAAACTATATTTAAAATTCTCAAATGAACTTAAAAAGTAATAGTCAAAATGTCAAATAAACAAACACAGATGCTTATGAACGGGGAACAACTTTGAACGCAAATTAAATTATTATTATTATTATTATTATTATTATTATTATTATTATTATTATTATAGCATTTTGGCTATGATAGCTATGCTCATCTCCTATTACAGACCACAGCCTATTCTGGTATATTTCCCTACAGGAAGGAATTCAGACATTAATCTTTGTTAGCATGCTAATCCATCACATCTCCCCTAACAAGTCCAAACTAATGACTTAATGGCACAGACTTAGATCTACCAACCTTATCTATCTTTCTTCATTTCGAAAGAAACTTTTTACCCCTTTTTCCCTTTGGAGACAGTTGTCACTTTCAGAGACAGACGCGTTTTGGAAAGTTTTTCAGAATTTCTTTTTGTCAAAGGAGAGGGGTGTATATGCTCCGAAACAAATATTACAGTCACATCTTGTGCCAAGTTGAATTCCCTAACAAATGTGCAATTTAGAGATGATGGAAAGTCACAGAAAATCTGCTTTTAATTTTCTCCTCATGCATACAGGGCAGAAATGAACAAACGCGCGCACACACACACACACGTACACTCCCACACATACCCACACGGTGGCACCTATATGGAGGCACACGTAAATACTGACAGAGACAAAGAGTGAGAGGTTCACACACACACACACACACACACACACACAAAAGCAAAAAAAAAAAAAACGTGCATACATTTTTTAAAAAGAATATCCATGCATCTATATTTTTTTAAATAAAAGGTAAAAAAAAATTTTTAATAAAATTGCAGCCTTACTGGTGGGGCTAGGCAAACATCAAAACTGTAAGTATTCCTACACTTGTGGGACCATTTGGTCCCCACATAGATATCAACACACACACACACACACACACACACACACACACACACACACACACACACACACACACACACACACAAACACAAACACTCCTGCTCAAATTGAGCAAGCTAGTTGTTCAGGAAGTGGACCCGGGGGTTTATTTTTCCTAATTATCCATTTAGTTTAAGTGGCAGGAGGTGATGAAATATGTGCCGAACGGAAATTAATTCTATTATTGTTATTAAACAAAGGTGTTAAACCTAATACCTGATTATTTGGTGCAAAAGATAACCACTTGCGAGCACTCACAACTGTTTTGGTTCATTTTGATTGAAACAAGATGCGATGGACTTTCTGTTAAACAGACAAAAAAATTACAACCAAGACCAAGATTTCTCTTTTAGTCTTCTTTTTAAGATTCTTGGTTCTCCTAGTTACAGAAAACATCTTTCTCTTACTGGTATATTATTCTTACTGGTTATATACCTGTAACTTTTGTAATTTTTCTTATATAGAAACTCCCACTAATCAGTATACATCTAATCGTGTGCTGTTCACAAGTTGTCAAAATAATATGCATTAGTCTTTATAAACAAAACCCTATTTTGTATGGTTTTAATATACGTGGAAGATCTATTAAAAGACATTCGGTCCTTATCATGCAGTCCTATGTCTGATCTATAAGCCATAGTCAGATGAATTGAACTGGGACGTGCAAACAAACACATGTGAGCGAACTTGGAGCGCAGACACTATTTTTTCCCCTTTTGGCCTGAATCTGTGACTGTCATTAGAATCCATTTTAATGACGGCATTGTGGCAGCATGTGTGCAGAGTCGTGGCACTCAAATCCGGTTTTCATTAATCTGTAAGACTGCAAACACAACTGTCCAAACAATCCTAGACTTTTAAATATATGTAGCAGAGAGCTGGTAGAAGTACACTAATTCATTGCTCAACTACAAATAACCATCTACAGCATAGTGCAAACTCAGAAGAAAAAAATAACAATAAATCAACCACTGATTTTGAATCCTGATGGGCCGAAGGTATGTGGACACTTGACCTGTACATCCATACTGTATGTGCTTTTTTTCCAAACTCTTGCCACAAACCACAAAGACAACTCCATTAAGACATGGTGTGTTAAGGTTGGAGTGGAAGAACTTGAGTGTCCTGCACAGAACCCTAACTAAACTCACCTTTGGGATGACCTGGAACTGGAGCCTCCTTGATGTCTCAACATCAGGTCCACACATACAGCAACACCTGACCTCACTAAAGCTAAATAAACAAAAATCCTTCTCAGAAGAGAAGAGTGCAACGTATTGGATTGTTGGATTGAACTGTATTTTCAACAAGCACATGGGAATGGGTGTACACAAACTTTTGGTCATAGCACTGATAAGTATGTGAGGTGAGGAAACATTTCTTAAAGCTAGCTCAACAGCCCTACTGTCACAGCACTTCTGAAATTCGCTCTGGATAAGTCTTAGCTAAGAATAAGACTTAATAATCATGTTAATTGCTAGCTTGGACAATATAATCAGCTTAGGTCCAAATTGTTGCTACTTACGCAGAGACATATAGGATTTTTTGGTCCGTTCCATCTACATTATACGCTTGAGGTTGTATTTAATTCACAAGTGATAATTTGTCGGAATTGGGCCTTCAGATGGATATGTATACTGTATCGCTATGTGTGTGTGTGTGTGTGTGTGTGTGTGAGTGTATGTGTGTGTGTGAGTGTATGTGTGTGTGTGCTAATGGCTTAATAACTGTATGCTTGTGCTGAACTGACATTCATTGGCATCCATCTTTATTCTAGTATTTTATGGTAGACCCCTAATAACCATCTGTTTGTGTTTAATGCCAAAACACCCCTCTGCCATTTATTAAAATGATTGTTCTGGTGTGTCTAAGACTATCCATGGGGACAAAAAACCCAACAACTCATGGCAGCTGCTTTTGACATTTTGTTTTCATGGGGATGGAGTAATCCTGTTTTACCTCAAGTCATCAATTGTGTTCTCTTACAAAATCATCCTGCTTTCATGCTAGAAATGATCTCTCTTGGTCAGGGTTGTGTAGATTTACTCGGTCAAGGCCTCATGAAAGAGATTCAATTCCCCGGGAGGAAAAGTCTCCATTTGGAGATGGATGTGGGCTTTGAGAACTGAATTTTAATTTTGCTCTCCATCCACAGTTTTTTTTTCTTTTATCCCAAGTGTGGAATTCTATACTGAAGCGAGTTTTGTAAAGCCTCAGGGACATTGCTTGTTTTAAGTGAAGACATGGCTCAAAGGTATAATCAGTAGAAAAGATATACATATACAGCTGAATTTAAGTGTAATAAGTAAAATTAGTAAGGCAACTCTGATAATCACAGTTTCTTTTTTCCAGTAGTGTCTCTATGGACGAACTGCAAACATATCAATGCTGACGGAACATCCTGTGAGACAAAGCAATCACCGCCTTTTAAAATCCCCCCCCCCACCTCATCCCATTTTAAAATCTGAAAAATGACTCATGAGGCACTGGAAAATAGCCACGAACTTAAAAATCTTAAGCAACTAAACTTAAAAATCTTGCGCATATCATTCCTGCAGCTAAATCCATTTTATTGCAAGGTAAAAGGAAAAATGTGCAGTCTTGCTTTTTTACATTGTAGACGACTTAAAGCATGATATAATAAGAAGGGTTTTCAGCATGTAGTCCTCACGTCTGCATCAGGATCAGCAGTAAGCCACTCTGAAGGGAGCTCGGAGGAATGCGGCGCATTTCCTCCTTTCGTGCGTTCAGCTTGTTCTCTCACTGCCAAGCTGAACCTCATACCGCCTCCACATGATGCCTTCCCTCAGGGCTCGCCATCAGAACCAGGGGATCAATAATTAGAAAAACAACAGTGCACTTGGGTAAAATTAATATGGACGCTGAGGAATAGCTGGCAAATCACAGACTGTTATGGCAGCTTCGAACAAACCAAAGGGCTGCTGAGAGACGGAGTGATGATTAGGTGACTTTGAGGAGGGAGGTTCCTTTAAGTACACAACAGACTCCTGAGCAGCGCTTCCTGTTCCTTATACAACATTAATGTAAAAAAAAAAACATTTAAAACATTTAATATTTTATGTGATTATATGTTTTTCACACACATTTATGTGGGTAGGATTTTTTTACAATAAAAAAAAAGGTAGGTGCATTTCATAATGTTCATAAAAGTGCGTGAACTTAAGTGAACAAATGCCCCCTGATTTGACTAAATTTAAAACTTACCAAATAAAAGGCAGGCATTCACCAAACTGTAGGCGAGTCCAATGAGCCCAGGATTGAGTCTTGACCTTCTTTATGGATTGTGAAATATGAAAAAAAATATCTGAAAAAAAAAACCTGCTTATGTAAATCAAATGAATCCTGTGAGGAAATCACATGTGGGATAAATGAAACTACATGAGCTGTTTTTAAAAACAAATGTAACGGAAATCAAATTGATCATGTAGAAAAAAGAAATTGACCCTGAAATGAACTGTGTGTAGTAAATAACACACAAACCAATTAAACTGTGAGAAAATCACAAAATAATAATGAAAATCACATGACTTGCTTGCAAAACAATAACTTGTGAAAATCAAATTTGTCAATTGAGAAAATCACGTGAGATAAATGGAACCACATGATCTCTTTTTTCTTGTGAAAATACTTCATAATTATTAATATGAGAAAATTACTTCTAAAATAATTGAAACCATATGAGTTACGTGTAATATTTGTCATATATATATATATATCACATCTGAAAATGAAACCAAATGATATGCATAAGAAAATCATATCTGAATGCAACATCACATAAAAAGTGTGTGTAAAAATATAATGAAACCCAATTAATTCACAACATAAAATGTAAATATTGTGAAAATTTTGTCAAATGCAAAAATCACATGTAAGAAAAACCAAAGCATGTGATCAGCATGTGAAAAAATAATAATAAAAAAAATTAAAATCAAACTGATTATGTGAGCAACTCACATCTAAAAAATGAAACCACATGATTTACATGTGAAAACAAATAACATGCAAACCAACAACAAAAAAAACAACGCATGCTCGCAAAAAATTAGGGTGAAAGTTTAATTTGACAATTGATAAAATTACATGAGAATTTAAACAAAGAATCATTAAAAATCAAGTTACTTATGTGAGTAATCACATTTTTAATAAGTAAAACCATATGATCTACATGTGAAAGCAAATAATGGGCAAAATAATTGAATCACGTAAGAAACACTTAAAAAAGTAAAAAAGTTAATCTAATCAGAAAAAGATTATAGCACATGACCTGTTTATGAAAAAAATAAAAATTTTAGAAACAAGTGAGATTAAAAAAAAAAAGACATCGGGGGGATAAAAAAAGAAAATGCATGCAGATCATCACATGCATGCGAACATAACATTGTGTGAAGCATAACATGAAGTGTTTAGAAATTCACATCTAAATCTATTATCCACATGAATATGTAAAGTTGGTGTGACTTTTCTGTAAGCAGAGTCTTATTCTCTAATAATGACATTATGTATTGCTCTGGATCTCTGTTAAAAGAAGAAGTTTAACGTTATGTAATGCTCTTGTAATGAAAAAAAATCAGTGTAATATCAAAGCGTGATTAAATATGATATTTTATATCTTGTGTTAACTTCAAACACACAGCAGCTGTGTAGAAATTAAATTTATTGATAAAGGAGGATCACTTTAAAACTTAAATAATTTGTAATGTCAAAAATTATTACTTTTTAAAACTATAATATTACTTGTACTGTAACCAAATGGGAGATCTGAATTTCAGAATCTGATCTGTTTTTAGTGTACAGAATTTCTGTTGCTAGGTTTTGACCACTAGGTGGCCTACAAATACCCAGTAGGCAGTGAGACAACCTGATATTGGTGGCCATGTGATATGTGTGGGTGGCCACATGTTATTTTATGACCATACAGCATTGGTTAAGAGGTTCAGCTTCTGTTTCTGGAAATAATCAGAATGCTTTTAATTCACATCGACAAAGACATCTCTAATTAATATGTGCATTTCACTGTCATTATCATTTCTTTCTTATGGTACCTTCACTGACAAATACATGATATAGAGATAACATCTGCTAAACAAAATAAACAAGTGTAAATCGAAATGGAAAATCTTTAGGACACCAATCACCCATAACTTTAATACCACATTAACACATTGAACTGGTGACAGGAAGTACCAAAGGCACACACATGCCTGTGGAGACCAAGGGCCAGTTGTCTGGTCTGATCCCACAGAAAAATGCAGCACAAAATGAGGAAAATGGAAAAATGCGCACGGACAAACAAATCCAATTCACTGAGGCCCACTTGCAACCCACAGAACCCAAAGAATAGACTGACAATCCTTACGCCAGACACCGCAGCATACCACAGAGGCCCCGTTAAGCTCAAAACCTATGTGGTTATAATGTTAATGTTTTTAATGGTATCTCTGATTGGTTTATATCCAGGTAAAAAGGTTTATGCTCTCCCATTACATGAACATGTTAGTTACCTCAATTCTATAAGTGTGAAAGTCAGTGTTTTTACTTAAATTAATAAAACTAAATAGATACAGTTGAACCACATGTACCCAGATGTAAATACACAGAAGTATATAAAGAAAAAGAAAGCAATTAAAGGAAAAAAGGGAGATTTGATTAGAAAAACTGTTGGAGATCTCACTCTGACTGACCTGCAAACTTTCCTCTTTCTCGCTTTCTTTATTATGATCAGGGTTGTGCTGGATCAGGGGCCTATCCTGAAAATTCTGGGCACCAATAAACCTTGAAATTGCACACACATACACACATACTCACACACACACACACACACACACACACACACACACACACACACACACACACACACACACCACTCTCTGATATCACATGTATTTGGGAAAATGGCTCA
>JAOVVB010000035.1:7085829-7096296 GCA_028570985.1 Heterobranchus longifilis
CTGATTACTTTTTAAAGACAGTAATTTTGTAATGTAATTAGTTACTTTAAAAAGTAACATCCCCCAACACTGCTAATAAGTGTGAGTTGAGACAATAACAGTGACCAGACGGTGTGAAAATGTCTCCATTGTGTCCTTTTGTTTAACATGACATTAGTAGCATTTGCTTTGGACCAATCAACAAGCAGACATGTTCACAGGTTAAATCCATACCACTTACCAAACACCTTTGAGAAGGAACAGGGAACGTAAAAAGTTAACACCTCCAGGTTTTTGAAAAGTTTTTAAAAAAATTAAACAAAGTTAAATCATGTAAGATCTTTTTTCACACTTTTAATGAGACCAACAGCCACATACTAACCAATGGAAACAATTCAGGGGGAAAAAGAAATGGAAAAAAGGCTTGCAATTAACTGTTTACATAAGTATTCACACCTCTTAACTTATACTATACATTGTTAAAGCACCTTTTGCATGTAATACTACACTTATTGGATCACCCAAATTAGCACATTTGTTGATTTGTGTTTTGGGTTTTGTCATTTTTCTTTATCTTCATCAGTCTAACACTGGCCTTTAGGACTCCTGCTAAAAAAAAAATATTTGGAGCTATCCATGATTGCCTCCATCTTGACCAGAGCTCCACTCTCAGCTAAAGAGAAGCAGCCCAATGGCATGATGCTGCCATCCACCATGGTTCAAAATTGTACCTTGGGCTCACCAGACTCTGCCACATTTTGCCACATGGTTTTTGAAAATATTTAGATGATCTTGGATGATTTAGAAACTTGAAGAATGAGAGAGGTTGCTGACAAGAGCATGCAGTGAGAAGTACTTCCCAGATATTCCTTCAATGATGTGCTTTTTCTTGTTATTTCGTCCATTCTATTCTTGGTAAAACCACTGTAGTACACTATTTTCTTCACTTCCCATGGTTCCCATGGTTTTTTCCAGTGTTCTGGGAATCCTTTTGTACCTCTCTCTTGATCAATACTTTGACAACATGAAGATCCCTTGCGTTGTATGTTTTGTAAGCTCTGTACAGACCATGACTTGAACCAAGGAGATCCTACAGGAGCATCAGTTCTTTATTTGCCGTTAATTAGAATCATTAGATGGTTTTTAAATTTTCTATTTGAGCAGGACACAGTTGTGCTTTCTGTCTGGAGAAAACTGCACCAATTTACAGTCTGCACAGTGGTAAGGTTATTAATTAACCTTTTTTCCAGGTTTTTAATTAGTTTTGAAAATTTCACTAAAGTTGGATTTATATTAATTAAGTTTAATGAGCCATGATTTAGTCCAAAAGAAATAAACAAACATTATAAACAAAATGCTATAAGAAATGAATCTTTAAAAAAACTTCATAGTGCCTCTTGTATGTTTTGCTCAATTAATCGACAAAAAAAACTGTTTTCTCCGGTACTTTGGTTTTCTCCCACAGTCCAAAGACATGCAGGGTAGGCTGAGAATGTGAGTGAGTGTGTGCTTGTTTGCCCTGCGGTGGACTGGTACCCAATGCCCTGGGACAGACTCCTTGCCTCCTGTCACCCTGAACAGGATAACTGGTATAGAAAAGAAGTGAGAGGAGTAAGAGAGAACTGCTAAAGATCCATGTCAATGCTGCCATATTTATTGATGTTTTTATTCTTATTTGTTTAACTACTGTCCTTGTTAAAATTACTGATGTTAAAAGTTAGTTTTTTTAAATAGGTTAACTGAAAATAAAGAGATTTTCAGGTTGTTGCACTTAAATTGACACACACTCTTTCCAGATGTTAGTTTGAACACACATTTCAAAACTATCAATAACAGTATAACAATATCAAAAATCATAATCCAAAAATGAGATTGGTGAATAAAGAATTAGAATATGCTCATTTCACCATTGTAGTTAAACATATACAGTTTCAGGGAACAAGTGCCAATATGAAATCACTAATACAATGTACATAAGTTATGCCTAACTAGAAAAAAAAGACATGCCATCAGGGAAAGGTGTCATCATGTTATATTTCTGTTATATACATGAACTGTTTGACAGCAAAATGAAATGACTCCATCTCCATTTTTGTAAATGAAGCAAAAAGTATTACAAACTGATTTTTCTAGCAAGTAAAGTGTTGAGTTTTGTTGCACACAAAACCTTTATTATTACAAGGAGTGATAAAGATCATGAGAAACATTACAAAATCTTCAGTTTACAGCATCATCATTCTTGCAGTAGCATTAATAATGTCTAAGCATCCTTTCAAACCAGAAAATGAATTTACTGCCACTGTGTTAAATAGGAAATGTCCTTGCATCACTGATCATGTGACAGAAAGAAGAAACTTGGTTGGCTCATCACGACTTGTTCAGTTTCCTTGAAAATCTGACATCTATGTGTCATAATTTGCTCAAAAAAATGTAGAAGCTTTATAAATAAGATCATAAAAGTGTTTTAATAGACAGTCTTGTGTGTCACAGACTAATAATTTCTCAAAATGAGTAGATGTCTAAAGATTAACTATTTGTATAGTAATGTAAATATAAACTGTATGACCAAAAGTATAAAGATGCATTCCATATCTATGCAAAATCTATTCTATACAATCATGTACCACAAAGTTAGAGGCACATGATTGTATAGAACTTTATAGCTCACTAACACTCACTAACGCAAGCAGCAAAAACTAGTGGAAAGGCTCCCAATAGATTGGAGCGCATATTTCGTGTAAAGTTGGAAACAAGTTCATATTAATGGTGTGCCTTCAGAATAGTATATTCAACTAGTAAATATGGGGTATGGTTGAGTGTTCACATACTTTTGACCATGTAGTCTAGAGGAGTAATATTCTCTTGATGGTGCAACATTGGTCATTAAATTCTGACTACAGTTATGCTGGATTGACTGCAAACCTGTGAGTGATGTGCACATTATGAACAATTTGGGATTGGCAATTAACCTATTCTACATGTCTTCTAGTCTGTTCTAGACTTTCAGACCAAAGGCAGAAACCAAATCCTTGACCCTAAAGGTGCGAGGCCACTGTGCTAACCACTACACCACCGTGCAGCCTAAATAAATACATTTAACTATTATCGAAGCAAACAAGTTACACATTTACAGCACTCAGCAGATGTCCTCATCCAAAGCAACTTACATTTTTTAAATCTCATTATACATCTGAGCTGTTGATGGTTAAGAACCTTGCTCAAAGGTTTTGGTGCTTGAACCCAAGACTTTCCAATCCAACTACAAACCGTCCAACCCCTTAACCACTGAGCTATTGTCCTATGCAACAAAGATGGCAGAATTAAGTGAAACAATTTAGTGAACACCAGTGTACGTGTGAAACAGGGGACTTTTTTATTCCATAAATATTTTTTTTCTCATAACTCCTGAGCCAGTTGGTGATGCAGTCATGAGGACAAGATGTGAGATGAAAACCTAAAAAAAATAAACAGTGCCTTTTGAAACCATTCAGACACAGAAAAACAGCATGGCAGTATGTTTTACATGTTCTTTAAAATCAATGCTTGATACCTCTTACTCAAGCAATCATCATTTTCCTATTGCAAAAACGCAGTAAATATTTCACAGACGTACGCCATGATAAACATAAATGGAACACATAATTCATCTTACTTTAATACAAATTCAGATATGAAAAACAGAGTATTTTTCTTTTTGAATGGTTCTTCTCATAACCCTTGTTATTCACCTACACTGGGTCGATTTATCCACTGCTCATCTTGCTGGTGTAACCTGATACGCCCTTCTCTGGAATCAATGTGATTCTCGTTTCTTTGTTACTGTAATTTCTTGAAATGTGAGTGAGCATGTTTTTGTTGGGACTCACTCAAATTACAAGAGTAGAAGTTAAGTATTTGCTTGCAAATTCACAAGGTTTGGAAACAAAGTCTTTCACTTCAGATTCAATTCCAAATATTTTGTTTTCTTAGTTACAGTATTATTATTTTCTGGTAAAAATTTAGAGGAGGGTGGCACATTGTGTGGCAGGCAAACCAAACAAGCATCCATGTAGTTAAAACCATCATACACTGATCAACCTTAACATTAAAACCCTAAAACATTATGCCCAATATTATAGAGGTTTCCCTTGTGGTACCGGGGTGGCTATGGGCCCTTGGAGCATGACTCCACAAGACCTCAGGTGTGTGCTGTGGTGTCTGACATCAGGACGTTGGTGGCAGAGCCTGTGGATCAGACTTGTTTGTCTGGCACAATCCTGCACAGAGTTTTCTGGTGTCTGGCCATAGCCAGCATTAACCATTTTAAGCAATGTGTGCTACATTGGCTATTCTATGGGATCGGACTAGACAGGCTGGCCTTTTCTCTCCACAGACAGCCTTGGGTGCCCATGAACCTCCCACCAGGTTATTGGTATGTAATTGATAATCAGTGTTAATGTTGTGCGGTGTTAACATTATTGTCTGTGTATAACTCATTATTAATATTTTGTTGAACTCAGATGACATACAGTCCAACATGGCAGAATGTGTGAAAGCCTCAGGTTTAACTGGTGAATCTGTAGTGCCTGTATACACTGAAATTTCCACAGGACTCGGTGAAAAGACTGCACTATATAGTGATAAAATGCAAACCGTTGTTAATCTGCAGAGAAATAACTCCCAGTGTCCTACTTACTGATGCACTTTGTGAAGCATATTTCTACTAAAATCTTTGTATAGTAGAGAAAACATTTAATTTGTGTGAAGATATCTAATGACATATCACTGAAAGATGTCAGATGTTATGACCTAAATCAGACAGAAATATGAATGGATTTTTATTGACATTATAAGTATATGGACAAACGCTTGTGGATGCAAGACCATCAAACCCATATATAGTTCTTCCTCCTTTCAGTCTCCTTGTCCAATGATGTTAGAGGCACACCATTATACAGAATGCCTCTGCATGCTGTAGCTCTAACCTGTTCCAGCATGATGATGTCCCTGTGCACAAACAAAGCTCCATGGTGTGTTAAGGTTGGAGGACTCAGGTGTCCTGCACAGTGCCCTGACTGACCTCAATTCCACTGCACAATTCTCCACAGCCACGCTTCAAAATCTTTCCCAGATGAGTGGAACCCATCATAATAGCGAAGGGGGAATAAATCTGGAAAAGGATTCAGAACATATGGGAGTCATTGTTGGGTGTCCACATACTTTTGGCATGTTTGATGTCAATATAAAAGAACTGAAAAAAATATAACAAACTACAAAGCTACTTAACTATATAATGGAAGTCTATAAAAGAAAATAAACATCTTTTGGCATAGCATAATTCAGGGCCTTTAGAGATAATCCAGTGGTATTTTCTCATACATATGAGGACATTGCTTAAATCTGATTCCAAAATAGAACTTATAATTACTAGAAAGTAAAGAAGATTACTAGAATAACTATGTCATTTGTTTTTCAGACATTGCAAAGGGAATAGAGAGGCCATTCCCAAGAGCACAACTCACATAGACGGTGAGTTTTCAGCCTCACTGGCATCTCTGTTCACTTCTCACAGTCTGCCACCCCTTTATAGAGATGAAGTGATGTATTTCATATCTACACAGTTTTTCACATACAGCAGGTTTTTTTCCACATACAGTACACTCAGTCATTTTCCAGTCTCTCTCTCTCTCTCTCTCTCACCTCATTCTCACACCGCCTCACACATTCCTCTTCTTTTTGTCAGTATGCGTTTGTACTTTCAATAATAAGCTCCTAATGCTAATGGTTAAAGAGTTACTTGTGTGAAAATTGTACTAAATAACGCTCATTAATACAGTCACTTTTCTGGCCTGACACTGCGGCGGTTCTTTACCTTGCACGAGGCCCTAGTGGAGCTCTAGGCACACTTCCAGTACACATCACTGGCACATATTAAAAAGACCTTTAATAAGTTCTAATGAGGTCTGTGCATGGGCTATTTTTTTAAAGAACTGTAAGAAGTTCTCGCTCTGCCAATACTGCCGTGATTATGCACCCAGGGACCTTTCTTCTCTTTCTTTTTCGAAAAAAAAAAAAAAAAGAAACACATCATTCTAGCCCATTGAGGCCCTTCTTGGAATTTTCCCTGGTGGCTTTTCTTCTTTTAATGGTTTGGCACTATTTAGCTGTATACTCCTGGTTCTGTATATAGAAAGCTAGATGTACATATGAGTGATGAGCTGAAATTTCTGTCCTGTCGTACCACTGTGTACATAAATCTGAAATGCTGCCTGGGCTATGCACTTCCTTTTCTAATCAGAGGGTCAACAGGTTTCAGTTTGTGTTGCATTCACATCCACTTAAATGTGCGGTGGTTTGGTTCAGTGCATTATTAATAGCAATGTGAATGTGATCATAGAACAGCAACATTCTATTATAATGGTGCAGCAAACACCAAGAGTACTGGCGATTATCATGCTAGTTACCAATCTAATTAAAGTAAGACTATTTATGGTGTTGTGACATACTGATATTGAATATTGTGAAAAATAATCAGTGTTGCCTGATAATTAAAAACAAATAAATGTACAGAGACCCCACAATAATCGTATTTTGGGGAAAATTATCATACACTGAAAATCTGATTGCAGTGCCACCAGAACTGAAGCAATATTTAATGGCTATAGAACTTGAGGAATCACTGGAGCACCACCCCGTTGTGCTCGTACTGTGCGTTTGTGAGTCCAGATCTCACGCCATGTGATTTTTGTCCTGTTATGTTTTAAGAACAAGACTGGTTCCAAATCAGACCTGCACTGTTAAATTATGACACCAAAAAAACCTTTACGATTATTGATCATAAAGCGACCCAAATTATCATACAAATACGTTAATTATCTTACATCAGGAAACATTGAGGCAACATTTATTCATGCCCCAATGATTAATAATCATTGGGGGATGAATAAGCTTATTCATAAAAAAATAGAATAATGACTAACAATAAAACTAGATATTAAAGCTATATTGCAATATTAAAGCTACAAACTATAAAGCATATAAATATATTCCACACACAGATTTCTCCAGCAATGAAACTGAGAAAGGACCTCCGCTGCAAACCCACAGCCTCAGGGAGTTTGAGAAGGTAGGTTCTTGTTACTTCTTTTCTGCATCCAGTCCAGCTTGTGGAAAACATGTGTCAGTGTGGTTTGTATGTTTTAAGCACGTTCGTGGTGACAGAGCTTCCAAGTTTATAGTTTGTAATAATGTTTAAATAATAAAAAAAAGACATACTCTAAAACAGTTACCACTATCAGTATCATCAGCTGCATCTCATCATTTTGGATGTGAGTAACTTTTGCCTTTCAAACTCCAAAGACATGCTGAAAAATAAAATATCAGCAAGTTCTTTCAAATGGTGTCAGCTCTGCTCAAACTCAGCTCCTCAGTGAAAGAGTACTGGAATCCCTTCATACCTTCATCTTCCCAGCTAATAGTCGTGCACAAATGCGCCTGAATCCGAATGGGTCTGATTCGCTCAGGCCTTCGCAGCTGGGATGTACAGCTGGGTTCTAAGGGACGTCTCTTGAACAGAGGGTGGAATCAGACAGGTCTAATGCACTGAACACATGACTGGATCTGCATGCAGAATGCCTTCTGGGAAGAGAGCCAGAGTATTATGGTTATGATATAACTTCAGTGGTTCTCCCTTCAATTGCTGGAGGCCATGGTGGAAGGGTGCAATTTTTCTTTTTGGGGGGGTGGGGTATAAGACGAGTGCGTGTGTGTGCGTGCATGTGTGTTATTTTTGTACTGTTTTAATGACTACAGAAATACATATACATATGTATGTACATATGCATGGATCAATCCTGTTTTTGCGGAACAGACATTAACTTCCAGTTTCATTATTTTTACGTCAAACCTCTGGAGAGACAAACTGGTTTCTGTGGCGCTCTTGCTTTTTAGAAATATTCATAGTGCTGAAGTTTTATCACACATACACGTGCACAAATAAAGATCAAAATTTTATTTAATGGAAACCAAATATGTTAAGTGTGTGTGTGTGTGTGTGTGTGTGTGTGTGTGTGTGTGTTTGTGCAATACTATAAATAGACGGTAGTGATTTTGTCCTGTTGGATGATAGAGGGGAATTTTGATTTGGCTTGAGCTAATGTGACACGTTCACTCTGTAACCTACAGACTGCGAATCTGTCAGTGTAAAGAGGCAATCTTTTCCTTGCTAGCTGAAAAGAAACACGATCTTGCCAAAATATCATTTGTAAATGTCAAACATCTCCGTGCTGTGATGGAGAACTAGTTGGGAAAAAATGTTTAAAAGTCAAAATATGCTTTCTCAAATAGCACTTATTGCTGTGTTAAAAAAAAAATGCATATGGAAAGCGTATGGCCAGCTATGAAAACACTATGGCGTTGACCGCAAAAACAGTTAGGCTGATATGAAGAGAAGGTTTGCATAGTATTTTGTCTATTAAAACCTTAGGACAAATTATAGTTGCTAATCTGTTATTTTGCCCTTATTACAAAGGTTTGCCAGGAAGCATGAATTTTTCGACAGGCTCTGTCAAGACTGGATTATTGCTTATTTTGCGGCCTGGCTGTGAACCTTTCAGGATTGAGCTCTCGTAATCAGCATGGCTTTCGGACAGAAAAGACAGAAAGTATAAAATTACTTAGACTTGAATGTTGCTGGAGCAGTAGTATCTTTCTATCTTTTTTTTGTTTGTTATTCATCTATAATTTGGTTAGGCTTTTAAGCACAAGCTTTGCGGCAGCAGGATTTTTTTTCTCCCAAACGCTGCATGACAAAAAGCACCTTATCCTCAAAATACAGGATACTTCTGATCATTTGTATTTTTATAAGATTTTAAATGTCTGTGCGGTGCCAGGGTGCTCGGTCCGTCCCATGGATCGAACCAGCCGATCCAGAGAGGCTATATAGCGAGAGACGATATAGCGTCTAACACTGCAGCCCTGATTGTCGGTTCTCTCCAGAGTTTGGACATATGGAAATCCTTCCCTGCCCTCCAGCTTTATTTTCTCCTGGCTTTCAACCATTACATTTGCTTCCCTCCAGCTTCCTTGAATTCACCCGGATTGCTGGGTTATTATTCTCTGACATGAATGTGATACCTGATACGCTTGGCCTAAATTGCCTTCATTTCCAATAGAACACACGAAAGACACAAAGGGGGTCAAGGAAGGCGACAGCGAGACGTGGAAGGACATTCAGTGCAGCGTTTTTTTTTTTTTTTTAATACATATTGTAGTGATGGAGGAAAGCTTTGTGTCATGAGAACTTGCACCCCCTGTTGGTAAACCCAATGCAGGTTTTAAGGTCTGGCTACATTGCACCCATTTCTCCATTCTTGCATTGTGCAGATGGACGTACAGAGTAGGACCAGACTGCTTAATTAAAGCCAGGGGCATGCAGTAAATCTGTGGCCTTCATCAAAGGGTCAGAGCCACCATGCAGAGTAAATTATGGAGACAGTCATGGTTGATAATGATAATATAGTGTTTAGAGCGAATCTGGCTTGTAGCTCTATATGGGAGAGACGGACCGAGGCCAGGCTTCTGGCACTGAGGTTTAATTACAGTGAATTAACTGTCATGTTAAAGTTTCATTTCAAAATTAGCCTTCTTATTCTAAATGTATAGAATTGGGGAGGAGCTCTTATTTGGATGCGTTTAAAATACAAATAAGGACTTTGAGCTTATACATTGTGATCCAGATGTGTGTATGTGTGTGTGTTTCAATTACTTTTGCTTAGCTTTTATTTATTTTTTTACTATTAAGGGCATATGGAAATAATTTTAAATAAAAGTTGCACTGCAGGACAGGGTTGAAAATAGAATTTTTATGAATCAGTTTGTGTAATGCAGCAATTACTGTATGGTAAAACACAGAAGTGTGCTGAGATCCAGCAGCCTGCAACCTAAATTCTTCTTGTAAATCTTACCGCAAACCAGCCAAAATCATAACAAAAAGATTTTTAAATTTACAGATTTAACAGGACCTCGGGTGATGAATGGGCCGCGGTCAGATTCCTGAGTGACAGCAAGGTCGGCCTGGTCTTTTCCTCAATTGAAAATGCCCTAAAATCATGGGGCAAACTGTTTTTAATTAAATGTAACCTGTCTCTCTTACATGCCAGTTTTCATCTATCAGCGTTCTGAGTCACTATACAGACGCTGCAGGCCGAACTGCAAGCCCAGCTCTGACCCAACGCCTTCCTTCACAGCACTTCCACTCCAAACCATCCATCTAAATGCCTTCTTCTGATACATCATTTGCATTTTCTTTTCCTAATCAGATCCCAAAATTGATTTTAGAAGCAATCATTTGATTATGATATCATTAATTCAATTAGAATTTGATTCAGTTTTATTTATAATGCGCTTTTAACAATGGTCAAAGCAGCTTTACAGAATCAAATCAATCATACGCCTGCTAATTAGACCTTGTTCATTTATATAAATTATTAATTATTTGTATTAGTATTA
>JAOVVB010000035.1:7111535-7128946 GCA_028570985.1 Heterobranchus longifilis
ACAATACTTCAGACTGAAACACGACTGCCCCCTACAGGTAATGAAGGGCATTTTCACAGCTTGCCGCGCACAGCCGCGGCAAGTCGCGGGATCCCTTTTCTCAAAACGTGCGTTTTTAAAGGCCAGATCTGTATATATATATATATATATATATAGCATAAATATACAGCACTGTGCAAAAAGTCTTTTTTTATATACAAACGTTGTTCTACATTTTTATTTCATGACCTCATTAATAAGTCAGTAAAATAAATACATAAATTGTGATTTCAAAGCATTAATTTCCTGCAAAAAAAAAAAAATCTCACAGGAGAATATCTTTGGGTCAGAAAGGACAGCAGCATAATCTGTTAAAGAGCAGCTCATTTCCTTATAAAACTACACACACTCTACCTGAGTTACATTTTTTTTTCATTAATTACTCTTTTTTATAGGATTTTTTTCAATGTAGGAACCTTTTTTTGAAGACATCTTCGCACTACAGCACTTATTTGTATGTGTCTAAGACTTTTGCAGAGTACTGTAAGTGATTAAATGTGTATGTTTGCGCGTTTAGTGTTAAACTAGTGTTATGAAACTAATAGGCAGAATTTTACACAGTATATAATTGTGTATAGTCATATATAGAGTATACATAGTTTTGTAATTATATATAATTACAATAATAAATATGTAATTTTGTAACATTATGTGGGATGCAGCAACACTTTTAAGATGATCAACTCCAGCGCCTCTCAGTGGTACTTTTCCACTTGTGTGCTGTCGTTTTGTTCAATTTTATAAAGAAATTGAGTTGAAATATTGTACACAAAGACAAAGCAAAGTTTTGTGTATGCAAAGTTAGTTATCCAGAGTGCATGATGCTAATTTGGTCAAGTTTCTTTTGTAGCTCTGGTGAAAAACTCACACATTTTTTATTTAGTTTTTTCTTAATGTTAAACGTGGAATACAGAAAATGTGTGTGCTAAAGAAGCTACTTCTGAAGTTTATGCAACATGGAAGGATGAGAAGTACTTCGTGCTCCTACATTAATCACGACTCAACAGCCAATCAGGGGAAGCTGTGAGCTCATGCAAGCGGAAGGAGCGGATAGCGCTGTCCTCCGAGTGTGTTACTCCACCCCCAATGGTGCGTGAGCGAGCAGTTCGAAAAGATGCGGTCGGCTGGCATCACATGGTTCACGGGGAAACAGGTGATAGTCTTCGGCCCTCCTGACTGAGTGGTAGTAGTAGCCTTAATGTGGGAGCCCCCTAGTGACGGGGAGGAATTGGACAAGCCCAGAAAAAATAGGAGGCATCTGGCATAAAGGAAATCCCATATTGTGTTTGATTGTTTGATTAGATGGTGCGTTAATGGGAGTAAGAAAGACCAACAACCAGTCTTGGTCATTATAAATTTTCCTGCTCTCCATTCTGACTGTGAAGTTTGTCATTTGAAGTATAAGTATTTAGAATTGTATTATTATTTTGTATTAAGCACAAATTGCTCTTTTCTTTCCCCCGGAAGTAACTGTATATTAAATGCAGCAAAACCTTGAAAAAACACCTACTCAGTTAGTACAGTGGGACAGCAGAATCTTCATATGAGTCCCATATTACTTACATATGAGTCCCATATCATATCTAATTACTCACTATCAAATAAAGTGGAAAATTATCCTCCTCATATTTAAACCGCTCAGAAAGCTCATACAGTTTTACACCTCACTCACACTCATTTCTCTTCCTCATCATGTCTTCTCTTTACACCCCTGCCTGCTTCTTGTCTCTGGAAATCTCTCCCGGAAGACATCCGTAACATAAACACTCTACAATCACATTCAAATCATGACCCATTTATACAAAAAGCGCTTCTCTCACATTATGTAAGGCTGCACTTAAATCTTTATATGTATTAAACTACACACACACACACACACACACCCTGGAGAGAGTGTGGGCCCCACATCCAGTTGTCTCCTGTGTGATTAGGTCGGTTTAATAACAGGATCAGCTAACACCAGTTGTGTGTGTGTGTGTGTGTGTGTGTGTGTATGTGTGTTCTCTCAACAGCACTTCTCCTGCCTAGCAGAGATTCCTATGTTAAAAAAAGTAACACACACTGCGCATATCCCCCCACCACCTACCCACATACACCCACACACACACACACACACACACACCCCCCACATGCATCAATATTCTCTGAGCAGGACGTCGCTCTGTCTCATTTACGTTGTTGTCGACATTGATCTACAGTTATTTAAATTTTTTCATTTTACTCTCTTTTTTAATTGGATTAATTAGAACAGTTCCTTTTTTTGTTAATGTGTGCATGTGTGTGATAGATTTTAATAATTATTTAATCGACCCCCTGAGCCAGCATGCTGCAGGGATGAGGGGTCTGAGGACCCCGCAGGGAAACACAGAATGACGTTTAACGGCTTTCGCACCATCTCACAGCATCTGAATGACCTGAAGAAGGAGAACTTCAGCCTGAAGCTGCGCATTTACTTTTTGGAGGAGAGGATCCAGGGGCGGTGCGAGGACAGCAGCAGCGAGGACGTTCACAGGAAGGTCAGTGGAGCCGAATGCAACGAACGGGACAGGAAGCGGGGCAAAGTAGACCTGGTGTTATTATTATTATTATTATTAATAATAATAACTCCTGCTGGAGTTGGGGGGAATGTGGGGGGTTTTTGAAAACTGACAAAAACCCTCGAATATCAGTGGAATGCAGGCGTTAGTGCGCTGCACGGTGCACTTTGTTATTGTTTAGTCTTACTGAGAGCCAAGTGTGAACAAAATGTGAAAGGAGTCACGTATTCAGAACTGTAGAACCGATACTGACACCAGCACTGAGCCACTTCATCTACAGCGCACACACACACACACACGCACACACGCACACACACACGCACACACACACACACACACACACACACTTACACACAAAGTGCACACATATCCTGCATACACACTTACACACAAATTGGATACACTCTGCATACACACTTATACATAGTGCATACACTCTGTACACACACTTACACACAGAGAACACACTATGCATGCACATTTACACACTGCATAAACACTTACACACAGTGCACACACTCTGCATATACACTCTGCATACACACAGTGCACACACTCTGCATACACACTTTGTATACACACTCTGCATACACACAAAGCTCACACACCGCAAACAAACTTATACACATCCTATAGTGTATAAGTGTATAAGGAATAGTTCTTGTATACGTACAACATGCACACACACACACTGCCTTTACACTTACACTAAGTGTTCAGTACACACTTTGCATACACACGTACACACAGCGCACACACTCTACATACAAATTCAGCATACACACTCGTCACATACAGTAAGATCAGCTCCTGCTTAACCTTCTTGAACTGACCTGCTTTGTTTAAAATGTATAAAGGCCCACTGACCTACATGTGCTAAATCAGAGCTAGCAACATGAGCGTTATTTTGGCCTACAGCTGTAATGTTGAACTTGGAGAAAGGTTTAGAGGATCAGTAGACACATGTGAAGGGGGTGAGCAGGTGGCTACTGTCCGTCTATCTATTTTTGTCCCAACGTACACCCAGGAGACTGTACAGCGTGTACAGGGCTACAGTGAGCAGTAGCTAGGTATAAACATTGATTGAAAAAGAATAATGCATTTCTGCTTTTCTGATTAATCAGAAAAATGATTATCTGCATGTGGGAAATAAACATAGTTGCTTGCAACTGCAGTTCATGGATAGTTTAGTTTGGTGAAATAAAATTGCCCAATGAGTGTTCAGGCGTGGCATAAAGGCTGCCAGGTGTGTTCACGACCCTGTTTTTGCTTTGCAGAACATTGAGCTGAAGGTGGAAGTGGAAAGCTTGAAGCAGGAGCTCCTGGAGAGACAGCAGCAGCTTGACAAAGCCCTGTAAGAATAGCCCTGTATACATAATTATATTTATACAGTAATATACAGTACCAGTCAAAAGTTTGGACACAAGTTTGGATTTATTTTTTACATTCAGGTACAATATTGGATTTTTTTCAAAACTATGAAATAACACACATGGAATTAGGTAATTAAATAATAAAAACATTAACAGCAGTCCATTGTTAATATTAAGACACAAAAGTCAGCTGTCCTGGAATAGTTCTTGCAAGAACAGTATTGTCAAGTGCATTTGCAAAATACATCAAGCACCATAATGAAACTGGTTCTCATGAAGATCATCCCAAGAAACCAAGACCAAAACTTAGCTCTGCAGAGGAGAAGTTCATTTAGAGTTACCAGCCTCAGAAATCACCAATTAATATCACCTCAAATTAAAGCCTTTATAAGGGTTTTATTAAGGCTTCACAAAGCATAAGTAGCAGACACATCTCAATATCAACTGTTCAAAGGAGGTTAGTGCATGTTTTGGATGTCTTCAGTAGATAAAAATCAGGAAGGACTGTGGAATTGGACCTTTTGAGTGGTAGTGTATATACTGTATATACTATACATATTTGGCAGTAAAGGTACTGTATAGTACTAGCACACTTCCTGCAGTACAGTACAAAAAAAAACAAGCAGAAAGTGTTGATGACTTTCCAATAACAGCATGACTCAAATCAAGCCAGCAACAGCGCATGAAAGGTTCACTTTATATTCCTGTGCTCGTGCCAACATACTGATATAATATAATATTATGAGAGTAAAAACTCCCTTTATTTCTCTATGAAATCCCCTGCTACAATAAGGCACAAGGTAGATCAGATGATCTATGATCAGACTTATTTTAATAAACATACAGTTTTATGTTTTAATAAACATACAGTCCTGACCTCACTCCAAAACATTTCTACATGTTTGAGCCATTAAAGGAGTTCCTGCTTCACACCTGAAACGCTGGCCTCCCAGGAACTCCTTTAATGACTCAAACATGTAGAAATGTTTTGGAGTGAGGTCAGGACTGTATGGGGGATGTGACAATAACTCCCAGGCAACGTGCAAGAGGTGATGTGGAACAGTTCCCACCTACAGATGCATCTCTTCTGCAAGTTGGTAACAAGTTATCTGTCGGGCTCCAGGGCAGCCTTGGCCTGGATTCACGGACGTCTCGTCTTCTTTAAAAGATTTGCACCATTCAAACATTTTACCGTGGCTAAGAGTCTCGTGATCGAATTGTGCTTGAAGTCTTCTGAAAATGTTAATCGGGTTTACAGCTTCATTCACCAGAAATGTCTGTCCTTGTTTGACTTTGACTCCCTTCGTCTATATGAATGAATGAGCTAATGAATATGAATGCATTACATTTCTTTATTAATGATAATGCTTTTTGTACTTAAAATATTCCTGCAGCTATAAATGTGTGATGTAGCCTGATCAGTATTACCTCACAACCTCGAGTATCTATAGACCCTTGAGTCTACCTAGACTGTACAAAGTACTAAGCAAAGACACAAAAACTAGGAAAACCTCATTGAAACAGCAAACTGTAATTCGGTACAGAAACCAGCAGCTCGTCTCAGATTGCAGGATTCTGTACCTCTCTCCAAGTGTATTTCTGCTTCACACAGACATTTCAGTCACAACATTGCTAACAATCTGATACATAAAGGGCACAAAATAACTTCCAGACTTTTATCAGACACCTCTTCAGTGAAGTGGAAGTGTCCGCACAATTTAACAGTCACTATGTGGAGACACACAACAGTATGGAAAACTGACCTTGTCTAGTGTGTAAGCACACAGACTTATATGCTCATAAGTTGGCAGACCACAAATGATCAGGATTTTAGGAAATTATTTGCCTGTACAAATAGGTTATAGGGACCTTCTTTGTTTAACCTATACATGTGAACTAAGCTTCAGCTCTGATTTCATCTTCTCACCTATAGTCCAGGTCAGTTTGCAAAACACTATTCTTTCTTTACCCCCAGCCAGACAGACTCAGTCTGTTGGAGCCATGAGGAATGAAGGCCTTGGCCAGTCGTGATCTTATGCGCTTATGTTCAGCATGAACGAGAAAATGTATAGAAGGTCTGAAATGTCTGATTATAAAAGTCAACAATTAGATAATAATGTATTAAACAATTACAAGGCAGGGATACATAACTGCCAAACTGGCATTTTTCACGTTCATAAGTTTAATGTGTTTTCCAGAGTTTAATACAAAGCCACACATTTTTTTTCATACCGATGCTTCATAAAAGTTAATATAAATTTTCTTCTGAAAGTACGACAGAGACTCAGAGTAATCAGAATGGAGCTGATGTGCAGCGTCACTGTGTGGAGAAGCAGCAGGAGATCTCCCACATACAGGAAGTCCTGGAGAACAAGATCCAGCGGTTGCAGGAGGTATTCATACATGTGTGCATGTGCACAAATTATAACAATTAAGCCTTTACCCATATTTTCCTTATAATAATAATTTTTCTATTTTCCATATGTAGCCTATAAATGTTCTAGAGAGTTCCTTATTCAGCTTTATCTTTGACTTTAACTCATACAGTCTAATCTAATTAACATCCTGGTGCAGTTATGTGACAGTCTGTGAATTTGTGTACCTATGACATCATTTCCAAAATGGTGGTGTGCCCAATTATCACAGGTGATGGAACTAGCTAATTTTAAAAAGATTTTTTTTCATCTCATTGACTTTCCATTTTCATTTATTAATGTCTCATATTTTATATTTAACCTGTTTTGACTGCATTTCTTACAAATTGATAAAAAACACATAAGAAAATATCACTGTGACATGTGTCACATTACAGTAGGTTTTAACCCTAAAATTGTCAGGGAATTGTCTTCCAAAATGTGTTCCATTTAGTCTATTTAGTCTGTGTTACAGTGTATTGCAAAAGTATTCATACCCCTTGAACTTTTCCATATTTTGTCACGTTACAACCACAAATGTAATGTATTTTATTGGGATTTTATGTAATAGAGCAACACAAAGTGGCATATAATTGTGAAGTGGAAGGAAAATGATAAATGGCTTTAAAAAATGTTTTACAAATAAAAATCAGATACCCCTAACTAACATCCAGTGAAACCATTTGCCTTCAGAAGTCACCTAATAAAATCCACCTGTGTGTAATTTAATCTCAATATAAATTCAGCATGGTGACGTAGTGGTTAGCGACAGCCTTGCACCTCAAGGGTCTGGATTTGATTCCCGGCCAGCTTTTATTTGCAGCGAGTTTGTATGTTCTCCCCATGTTTGGTGGGTTTCCTCTGGGTGCTCTGGTTTCCTCCCACGGTCCAAAGACATGCAGATTAGGCTAATTGGCGTACCCAAATTGCGTGTAGTGTGTGTATGTGTGCGCCCTGGCACCCCGTGCTGGGTGTACACCACCTCATGCTCTGTGTCTCTTGAGATAGGCTCCAGGCCCCCCGTGACCCCATATACACAATTAAGTTGTATGGATGATGAGACCATGAGAGAGATAAGTACAGCTGTTATGTGAAGCCCCTAGAGGTCTGTCAGAAAACATTAGTGAACAAACAGCATCATGAAGCCCAAGGAACACACCAGACAGGTCAGTGATAAAATTGTGGAGAAGTTTAAAGCAGGATTAGGTTATTAAACAAATCCCAAGCTTTGAACCTCTCACGGAGTACTGTAAAATCCATCATCTAAAAATGGAAAGAGTATGGAAGCTGCAAACCTACCAAGACATTGCCGTCCACCTAAACTGACAGGCCGGGCAAGGAGTGCATTAATCAGAGAAGCAGCCAAGAGGCCCATGGTAACTCTGGAGGAGCTGCAGAGATCCACAGCTCAGGTGGGAGGATCTGTCTACAGCACAACAATTAGTCGTGCACAAATCTGGACTTTATGGAAGAGAAGCATGAAGAAAGCCATTGTTGAAAGAAAGCCATAAAAAGTCGCATTTGCAGTTCCACATGGCTTATCTTAAACGGCAGGTTTTTAATAACCTGTTCGTCAATCTGGTCTCTATTCGATATAATATTTTAGGAAATATAAAAACATCTGTCCTTGTCTCCTCTTTTAATAAAGTGCATTAAAGTTACAGAAATATTAAAGTATAGACTGGTTTTCTGATCTGGTTGTCAGGAATCCAAACTTGCACGGAGTGAAGCTGAAAAAATGGCCTTCCTGGCTGCATCTGAGTCCCAGCGCTGTGCAGACCTGGAGGACAGGATGATGACGATGGAATCTAAAGAGACACAGGAGGAAATGCTGGCTGAAAAAGAGAGGTGAGCAAGGAAGGAAGATGGAAGACGTGTGCAGGAAGATGTCGGTTTACTGGCCGCATGTGTAATCTGTAAATCTGTAAATCTGTAAATGTGTGCTCTCAGGAGGATTCAGACATTAACTGGGGCCCTGGTGAGTAAAGAAGAGGAAATAAGATCTCTGCATGAAGAGAGGAATTCGCTTACTCACAAAGCATCTCAGCTGGAGGAAGAACTGCAAGTCTCAAGCAAGTTGCTTCAGCAGAAAGAAAACAATGTGAAGGTATGCTGAGGAGAGCGTGCTGAGAGGGTACAATACACCCACAATGCATCATTGGATTTTTCAAACATTATTATTATTATTATTATTATTATTATTATTGACTGATGTCCCTCAGTGTGTTGCAGTCACACTTTACAACACCTGTACTCCTTCAGTTTAATGCAGTTAATCTAGTTAGTTAATGTTCACAACAAAAAGATTTGGGGAAAATAAAATCATCACATGATCTTTTTCCAGGACTTACCTGAAGGTTTTGCAGCCTGTCGAACTCTCGTTTACTGGATGTTTTTTGTTTTTCACACCACCCTGTGTGTTAGCAATCAATGTCTCTGGTATCACAATTTCTGTTGTGATGTTTGGTGTGAACAGTAACTAAATTCTTACTCTGAATCTGCATGATATCATATACAGTGCACATTTGTGCATACAGTATTTGTCACTCACATGATGCAGATCATCAAATAAATGTTAATATCACACGAAGATAATTCAAGTAAATACAAAAGTATTCAAGTAAATGATGATGCTTAAACCTGCCTGGCCCTATGTGAAAAAGTAATAGGCCGTAAACCTAATAACTGGTTGTGGCACCCTTGGCATCAACAATTACAATCAAGATAAACATTGATAAATAGCAATGAGTCTTTCACATCACTGTAGAGGAATTTTGGCCCACTTGTCTTTGCAGAATTGTTTCAATTCGGCCACATTGAATGGGTTTTAATAATAATAATAATAATAATAATAATAATAATAATAATAATAATAATAATGCATTTTATTTATAAAGCACTTTATATTTGTGTATAAGCAATTAAAAGCAAGAATATTATTTAATCATGAACGGCCTGTTTAAGGTCATTTCAATCAGATTTCAGTCCAGGTTTTCACTAGGCCACTCCAAAACATTAATTTAGTTTTTTTTTATATATATTTTTTTTCTTTTATCGTAAGTTATCTAGGTCCTGAAGCTGTAAAGTAGCCCCAGACTGTCACACTACCACTACCATGTTTGACTGTTGGTATTATGTTGGTATATATTTATTAAATGCTGTGTTAGTTTCACCCCAGATGTATCAGGATGCCCATCTTCCAAAATGTTCAAATTTCGTCTTTTCAATCCAAAAAATATTTTCCCAAAATTCTTGGGAATAATCAACAGTTCTTTGGCAAATATGAATTGAGGCTTTGTGTTGTTTTTAGTCAGCAGTTAGTTTTTCACATTTGAAAAATTACACATCAGCTTTTATGTCTTTTGCACAAAATCAAGTATGAACAGAGTGACTGCAGGCCAGTGCACAACATCATTCTTTTGTCAAATGGCTGCAACAGCTCAGATATCTGAATGTATTTATAAACAGACACACACACACACACACACACACACACACACACAAACACGTGCATGCCACAGTATGTAGGTCAGCGAGCGCCATGGCATACACCACCCGACTGCAATGCAGATGAATCTATGAATATTAACAGTGTCAGTTTTCCAGTTTCTCTTATGAGTCAATATAAAATACATACACAATGATATGTCTATACAGTACAGTTATCTGCCAGGATGCTTTATTCCTATTTAAATCAATAAACAAAACTTCACAAATCTTTTAACAGAGCCTTAAGGAAGAACTGGAGTTTGGGAAAAATCTCAAGCAAATTGAAATGCAGGTCAGAACTGGCATTTATCTATCTATCTATCTATCTATCTATCTATCTATCTATCTATCTATCTATCTATCTATCTATCTATTTGTCTATCTATCTGTCTGTCTGTCTGTCTGTCTGTCTGTCCACTCAATTGATATAATGATTTTCTCTGGAAACATTATTCTAGTAGTATATAGTCTTTCCCCTTTATGATCGTGTTTTGTATTATTATTATTATTATTATTATTATTATTATTATTGAGATAGATGAATAGGTTGTTAATGGACGGTGAAAGAGTGACATCTAGTGGACGAGTTTTATAAAACAGGTGATTGATTTATGATGCAGCAGATTTTGGAACACACACACACACACACAGGAAATCCTTCAGATCTGTCCAAACAGTGTTTATTCAAATCTTTGTTTTGTTGTATTTTGGGGTTTTTATGAAGCATGGGATCGGTTGTATGTAATGCCATTTTAACATGTGTGCAGAAAATTATGCCATCTTTAAAAAAAATTATAATAATAAATAAATAAATTCCTTCCATAAACGAAATCACTTTCCACACAGAGAGCCAGTGTAAAAGCGATCATTTATCCAGACTGATGCAGCATTCATATTAAATATTTATGTGACCTGTGAGAGCCATTTGTAATAATTTGTCAGCAATTTTTTATTGCTTTTCAAACACTGTGGTCACACTCGCTCGGCCTTCTTAATTTGGGCCCTGTTAAAAGAAACGGTAGGCGGCTGAAACGGCCAGTGGGTTTCTCTGACTCTTTGCTATTTCTGTCCAGTGAAGCAATAAACATTGAGATCATGTTAGGTAAAAAAAAAAAAGGCACTGATGCATATTTGCTGATTAGGATAAATAGTTTTTTGATTAGGGCATGTTTATGGGGGAGCTCTGTTATGGCGTCCTGTCTCTTTTGTCTAATACCCAGAGGCACTCTAAGTGATAAATTCACATAGTGACACCAAACAAACCTCCTAAATGTCCAAACTTTCCCCAAATACAAATGATATCTCTTTGTATTTAGTGGTTAATATGATTCATATGGCAATGCGTTCGGGTTGTCAGACGTGTATTTGTGTGCTGTGTGTAAGCGAAAGTCTCAGTGCTGTTGGTGAAGTAATTTGTGTAATGACAAAAGCATGATTTGCACTCATTCTCCCAGTTTAGACATATTTAACTGTTAGAAAAGTCATGGTTAAATTTAGTCCTCTGGTCTGTAACAATGATTTCACTGACAGGAACATTTTTCTGGGTGGCATGGTGCCTTGTACCTCAAGGACCTGGGTTAGATTCCGGCCTTAGGTCTGTGTGCATGGAGTATGTTCTTCCCAGGCTTGGTGGGTTACCTCCAGGTAATCAGGTTTCCTCACACAGTCCAAAGACATTAGATTAGGCCAATTGTTGTTCCTAAATTGCCCATAGAATGTGTGTCCAGCAATTGATGTCCAGTGTGTACCCCGCCTCAGGCCCAAAGTCTCCTGGAATAAACTCAAGGTCCCCGACGATCTTGTACAGGATAAGTGGTTTAGACGATGAATGAATGAATAAATTAATCAGTCAATCAACCAACCAACATTTCCCTGAATGAACCAGTCCTTTTTTTCCACCTCAAAACCATTTCCTGTCTTGTGACCATGTATTCAGGACTAGGACCAGCCCTCATCCTGAATTACCTTCTGTCCTGTGCATTTATCACAGCTCCAGGGTTCCCTGTTCAATTTTGATCATGGGTTTCCTCCACACTCTCAGGTTTTCCCCAGTCTCCCTAAAAAAATCCAATAGGTGAATAGGAGATGTGACAATTCCTCTGGATATAAATGTGTTAGCAATAGACTGGCACCCCATCCTAGGTTAGTGGCTCATGCCAAGTTTTAAGGGATAAATCTTGACTCCATTATGACCCTGTCCAGGATGAAGAGGTTACTAAAGATGAATGAAAATATGATTTAATCATCTGAATGTTTCAGGGGTGGTATGGTGGCTTAGTGGTTAGCACTGTCGCCTCACACCCCCAAGGTCCAGGTTTGATGTTGCACCCCCAGGTCCAGGCCAGGAATGTTCGCATGTTCTCCCCGTGCTTAGTGGGTTTCAACCTACAGTTCAAAGACATGCATATTAGGCTAAAATGCTCATAGTGTGTGAATGTGCATATTAATGTAGACGGTCATAAAATAATAAGTAAATAAATAAAATGGTCACCATTGGCCTCCACAGTCCTTAGTTGGACTTCAGAGGTTTCGAGGTGGATGGATGATTGGATGGAATGATTAAGTGGCTCTGAGTTTAACACTCAGAGCCCCAGGGTTATGCCCCAGGCTTAAGGGTTCAAATCTCATTTCCTATCTGTGAGTCCTGATCTGTTTGCATCTCTCTGTGCTTCGTGGGTTTCCTTCCAGAGACACTGACTGGTATTTACAAATTACCAGTAGTGTAGTGAGGGTGTGTGTTTGTGCCATGTAATGCTTCTGCACCACAACCAGGGTGTACCCTGCCTTGTGCCTTGATTTCCCTGGCATAGGTTATAGAAAATGAATTAATGAACTAATCAGCTGATCTACAGCTGTGGCCAAAGGTCTTGAGAATGACACATGGAAGAATATCAATTCTCTCAGTCTGCTGCTTCGGTGGTTTTAAATCTTTTGTCAGATGTTACTATGGTATACTGAAGTAAAATTACAAGCATTTCAAATGTCAAAGGCTTTTATTGACAGTTACATTAGTTACATTAAGTTTACGTAAAGAGTCAATATTTGCAATCTTGACCCTTCTTTTTCAAAACCTTTGAAATTCGCCCTGGCATGCTGTCAATCAACGTCTGGGCCACAGCATGACTGATGGTAGCTTGCATAGCCAATGCTTGGTCAGAATTTGTGGGTTTTTTTGTTCACCCACCTCTTGAGGATTAACCACTCTCAAGTTCTCAATGGAATTAAGGTCTGGGCAATTTCCATGTTTTGTTTCTTGAGCCACTTAGCTATCACTTTTGCCTCCTGGCAAGGAGCTCCATCATGCTGAAAAAGGCATTGTTCACCAAACTGTTCTTGATAGTTTATGATTTATTTATTTTTTGTACCATTCTTTATTTCTGACTGAGTACATAGGCAACATGATTCAGCCCGCTCCCTTGGCTGACAAGCAACCTCACACATGAATGGTCTCTGTATGCTTTACAGTTCATATGACACAGGACTGACGCTAGCGCTCACCTTCAAAGATTTCAAGAAGGGCAACAAAGAAGCCACTTCTCTCCAGAAAAAAAACATCAGGGACAGACTGATATTCTACAAACATTTACAGAGATTGGACTGCTAAGGTCTGGGGTAAAGACATTTTCTCTGATGAATCCCCTTTCCGATTGTTTGGGGCATCCAGGGAAAAAAATGCTTGTCCTGAGGAGAAAAGGAGAGCGCTACCATCAGTCCTGTGTCATGACAACAGGTTTTGGCCACGGCTGTAAGGCTCTTCCTGAGCTCAAGTGTGTGTGTGTGTGTGTGTCTGTGCGCGCGCTGGGAATACACTAAGCGTATGTCTGTGTACCACGTGATATCACAAGGCATGACAGGCAGCACTTTCACTTCTCTGTTAGGAGAAAATAAACCAAGAAAGCGCATGCTCAAAATTAAATATGTTCAAACTGTAACTATTGAAATAATTTTTTACAGCAAATAATTTGGTAAAAACGGTTATAAGTCATGAGGATGGTTTTAAGCACTGAGCGGTTTGGATGTTAGTGAGCGTCGGCTAGCGGATTCGGCGCGGTCCATTCCACATAGAGGGGGAAATCACACACATCAAATACACACACATTGGTTTTAAACAGCGCTTTGAAGGAATGAACAGGGTAATATACAATATTTAAGCGTTTTAAATGTACACGATAACAATTACTTTATAAGAAACTTTTATATTAGTTTAAAAAAAGAAGAAGAACCCCCCTCTCGCTTTGTGTGAGATGGTACAGGCCGCCTCTCTCCGGCACTGCCACATCAGAGAGGATCAAGAGCTAGGAGTCTGTGTTCAGGCTTGAAGCTGTATCATAAAGAATTATAAAGAAACCTCTTCATGGAAGACTTCTGGTGCGATTCCTGCTGGGTTTTTGAGACATGATATATTTTGGCTTGTGTATGGAGGAGAACCTGGCATGTTGATGAGCATGCTCTCTGAATATAAAGGTGTGGTGAGAAGACAACAGCTGAGATTTATATAATCATGGATGGCATCAAGAAAATATTTGATATTTAGGTGTCGTGGTTCATACACAAGTTTAGAGAGGAATTATTACATTGAACTGACGTGTTGAAAAATGAAATATTTTATTGTATAGACACATTACAAGCCTAATTAGTTTAACATAGCCATAGGGAGGACCCTACCAGGAGTTATAATGCTCGACTCCAAAACCAAAGATTTGTGCCGTATCTGTGCACGGGAGCTCTACGGGAACCAGCGGAGATGGATCTTCAACCCTGCATCCAAGCTGAGCCTGCAGGTGTTGCTGACGCACGCACTGGGCAGGCAGGTGGCCCGGGACGGGCGCAGAGAGTTTGCCTGCAGTAAGTGCGCCTTCATGCTGGACCGCATGTACCGCTTCGACACGGTTATAGCCCGGGTCGAGGCTCTGTCCATCGAGCGCATGCAAAAACTCCTGCTGGAGAAAGAGCGGCTTCGACTGTGCATAGGAGGGCTTTACCGCAAAAACAATCCTGAAGAAACTGATTGTGAAATGCCGAAAACCACAGCCGAGAATTCACTTGTAGACACGCCGGCCTTGCCTGAAGCCAAGTACAGCTCTCTGTTAGAAGAAGACCTGACATACTCTGTGTACGAGTGCTGGGCTGAGCATGATTCTCAGGGACGCACAACAGGTCCACATCAACAATCTGCACACCACCACCATCACCAAGACCACCAACAGTGCCATACTGAATCTGATGCTGGTGCACAACTGCGCTCCAGGAAGTGCAGGGGATGCACAACACTGCGAGTGGCTGACTCTGACTACGAAGCCATCTGCAAAGTGCCCAGAAAGGTGGGAAGAAGCACCTCATGTGGACCCTCAACCCGCTACTCTGCTAGCAATCTGACCAGCACAGAAGAAACATGCACAGAATCAGAACCTTGCGAGCCAGCTGCTCAGTCATCAAGTCTCACTGAGATCAGTCAAACAGTGGAAACTGCAGAGAATGAAAATGTCAGTCTCAGTCCGGCGACGTCTATTGAGTCACTGGACACCCCAGGTGATGCCACAGGTGATGCCACAGGGGACGCCACAGGGGACGCCACAGGGGACGCCACAGGTGATGCCACAGGTGATGTCAGTCATCCCTGCACATTAGCCCATCCAGACCTCTTGGTGGGACAGATGGAAGAGGAAAAGGTCATGGCACAGAGGTCCAGTATAGAGCAGAGCCCCAAAACAGGAGTGGAGCTGGCACTCGGCCTGGTTAAAAGCTTTCACCTTCGTCCAGTCCAGGTTTTCCGAGGCAGCAGACTACCTGTACCAGTCAAGTCTGTAGCTGTGCACCAGATCGCTCATACAGCACTGGACTGTTCTCTCTCTCTCCAGCCTGCTGACATGGTTCATCTCAGCACCCAGCACGAACTGCAGCTAGACCTGGCTGAGATCGAGGCACTTTGGATGGACGATTATGTCCCATGTGGGCCTCTGGGCTTCCAGGAGGTACAACATTATATCTGCTTGGTTGGGAAGGAAGTAATAGGACAGAAATTTTCTGTGCCGTGTTTAGATATTTACGTGTCTAAGAGGAGAAACCTCATGTCTATATTTTGTAATGCTTTTGACCACTCAGCATTCTCTGAGCAACACACCCACTGCCATGACAACAGTTGTTGTAGGCAACACTGCTTACGACTGCCAGCCAGTCCTCGGAGGGGTTTTCCTTTGTTCCTGTCGTTAAATGCAGGCTTATATGCAGACATATATGAACACGCAAACACCAGAAGTGTACAACACCACAGCAGGCAGTTATACACTTTTCATGCTTCAGAAGAAAACATAACCTTTCATTTTTTGCTGTCTGAAATATAGATAAAATTATATACGTATTTCAAAAGACTTTAGTGATGCAGGAAATTGTTCTAAATTTATGGATTCATGCAGCTGGAGACAGAGGGTGAAAGTAAACACAGATAGATTGAACGAATAATTTGCTATATAGGAAAAAGAGACTTCCTGTGGAAGGCATAGAGAGTGACAGCTCCGTGTTAGTTAACAGCAGTGGAAGCATATTATAAGGAAATGGCTGGAAATATTATAATGACTTTTTGACCGATCATAGTACTTTTCAGAATCAGAAAGAGTTTTATTGCCAAGTGCGCTTGCACGTACAAGGAATTTGTTTTAGTGACAGAGCTTCCAGAACAAAAAACAAATGACAAGACAAAACAGCACGACACACACACACACACACAAAAAGACATCAAATGGAGTAGGGTGTGAGATACTTTTAAATAAGTTACATGATAGAGAGCTCAACACCGAGGCAGCCATCAGTACCATCAGCAGTCTTTTTAAGAACTATACTGTATGTGGAAATGCCCTACATGCATTGTCTCTAAATGCATAAATAAGTAAATAAATCTACTTCAACAATGCAACTGACTTAAACCTGTGCAAATGTAAGGAACGGCCACATTAGCTTCGGATCTGCATAAAATGCAAAACCAATTAATCGCCTCGATGAGAGATTATTGCTCTCTGGAATTTAGCAGAGTGCTGCCATAAATCCGAAGGATTGGTCAATAAAGTCTTTATAGAATGTCACACTCATACAGACACAAGCACACACACACACACACACATATACTGTACTATTATCACGCCGTATTCGGGCCCCACCTGAGAGTCGTTTCACACTTTTTCCCCCTTTTTCAACAGGATCCCTCAATCATATGTGTGTGTTCGGTTTCCTGAAAGCCCCGGGGGCGGGTGAAGAGAGGGAGGGAAAAAGAGACAGAGGGGAAGACAGAGGGTTGCGTTATGGGTGAGAAGGGACGCAGACGAGTGTTGGATGGGACATTATGGATGACTTCATTTAGCTTTTATTAAATGTGCACATCCCTGGGCAATAACTCCTGCATTCCCTCGCTTTCTCTCTGTCTTGCTGACACTCAAAAAGGAAGACAAAAGAGCAATGGGGATTAGGTGATGGCGATATTTCAGGAAAAGTTGACAATGACGTTATTTCTAATTTCTAAGGATTCTTTTAGGTTACATTACATAAATCACTTGACATGACAGAAGTTC
>JAOVVB010000035.1:7137710-7148278 GCA_028570985.1 Heterobranchus longifilis
TCAGGATTAAGCAGAAGGAAGTTAATTAACATCCAGTCTCTTATGTCCTGCACACATTGCTCAACTTTAGTAAACTGCTTTTTCTCATTCTCTGATTTCGCTGAGACGTACAACTGTGTGTCATCAGCATAACAATGAAAACTAATACCATGCTTACGAATTATGTTGCCCAGAAGAAGCATGTAAAGAAAAAAAAAAAGCAGTGGGCCTAAAACTTATTTGCCTATTGATCCATGCACCAGCAGAATGTCATCAAAGCTAGGGTGTGGCACAAGCACGTGATCGTCAAGGCAAGGGTGTGGCACAAGCACGTGATCGTCAAGGCTAGGGTGCGGTGCAAGCACAACATTAATAATCGAAATGCCATTAATGGTAGATTGAGGGGAAGGCATGACTGTGCTTATTAATTACATTTCTAAAAAATATGCCAGAGTTAGCCAGGAGACTAATTTTAGTCTCCTGGCTATGTAGTCCCAAGACATGTATATTTAAACAATTGTAATACAACCAAACATTACATTAGATCATACCACAAAATTATTTAACTAACAAAGATAATAAAGATAGTACTAAAAGTGATAAAGATATCTAAAGATAAACTAAATCTAGGGATCTCAGGACATGAAGCATGGTACACCCTGCATGGGGTGCCAATCTATCGCAGGGCACACACACGCACATACACATATTCATTAACACAAAATGGGCAATTTGGAAACATCAGTTACAGTAGCCTAATCTGCATGTACTGGGACTGTATGAGGAAACCGGAGCACATGGAGGAAACCCTCCCAGCACAGGTAGAACATGCAAACTCCATGCACACAGACTCAAAGTGTTAATCAAACCCAGACCCTAGAAGAACAAGATGACAGTGCTAACCACTAAGTCATCATGCCACCAAATAGTAAAAACTGAGTGAAAATGACTCCTTATACTCATAGAACCACTCTCTCAGTCTGCCCATGTTATCAGGGAGTGAATGAAATCCATCACCTGGTCATTCAGTACATTCAGGTTGTCAGCTGACTTTATTTTATTGCCACATAATGTTGCCTGAGCCTAGACCTGACCCACTCAAGAAACCCCAGATTAGCCTCCAGAGTCCTGTACATTGGGCAAATTGCTCCATGTGCTTCCCTTCTTACCATGATGCAGCCATAGCCCTGAAATAAGCCAATCTTTATGCTCCTTAGCCAATTTTGCTAAGCCTTTTATCCCCAAGTACTCTCAGTAAAAAGTGGTATATATAGTGCCAGGCAAAAGCTTGGACATACCTTCTAATTCAATTCAACGTTTTTTAGTTTTCTGATTTATTTTCTACATTCTAGAAAGTGGTGTCAAAAGTATTCACATTCATTACTTGGGTAGAAGTATAGATACTAGGGTTTAAAAAGACTTCCTTAGAAGTTGAAGTATCAACTCTTTTTACTCAAGTGTAGAAGTACTGGTTTCAAAACTACTTAAAGTATAAGAGTAAAAGTAATGTAAGGGGGAAAAAAGCATTAAGGATAAAAGCTTAGGCTGTGCCACGGGCCGATATACTGCACTAACACCTCATAAAAAAAAGAAAAATGTGTTGTTGTTTTTTTGTTGTATTTTTTAACGGCCATAGTGATTTGGGATACTGTATATGGCAATTGAAAAAGAATGCATTTTAGTACAATGCAAATACATTAAAGAACCATATATGTGTACTACTGAGCATTAACATGTTTAATGGAGAAGAAGATATGATAACTAGTTGCCTATAAATATTTTAATGGTGCAAAAAGTCAAACTGCAAAAAGAGGCATGTCATCATTTTTTAAAATTATTTCTAAAAGGAAATTAGAGTATTACAAAAGCCAGTCCACAAAGTATTGCAACAAAAACAAACAGGTCATGCGAGGATATTACAGCTAGGGTTAAAATTTTTAATTACTCAGAAGAAGATAATTTACAAAATAGAGAGTACATATGTACTAAAGGAGATTTTTCTTAACATCATGTCAGAGAGCTTCAGACAATATTTACATTAAATATCAAATGGGGACAAAAGTGATCTCTGTGACTTTAAAGATACAGTGAAGCAAACATTAAGTGATAGAGATGGTGAAAAATTGATTCAGTCATGTATCGCAATTATTTTGTGTCACATTGACTTCAAACCCAATTGTTACCCAATTAATGATTTTTCTATTTATATAAATTTGGATTTAATGTGGTAAAATGTTGAAGTTGCTTCCTAACCCTGCCGGTGGGGACACTCTTCACCGGTTAGTCACCGGTGGTGACTAAACTATTTACACATTGGAAAGCAGCGTCCTGTGTGTAATGACGAATTATTTGCTGAACTTGTTTATAAAAAAAAAAAACATCTAATATACAATCGCAACATTTATTTAAAAAAAAAACATCACAGTTACTGTACAGAATCGCAATACAAATTGAACCAACATCTAGGTATGGTGATAATATTGTATCATCCCTGGTGATTCCTATCTTTATTGTCTGGTCTTTGTGTGTACAGATGTTATTGGTAAAGTAGACAATGATTGTATGAGTAAATTGCTATCAGACGCTGCGGACACCTGATCATCCAGTGACTCATTCTTTGTCCAAACACCACAGGGCTACGAGCAGCATGGAGGACCTGTGCTATCTCAGACTCCTGCAGAGGTGGAGGGCCAGGGCCTGGCTGAGGTCAAGCTGTTAGTGGAACAGAAGCAGGCGGTTGAGCAGAAACTGTGGGAGCTTAAGGCTCAGCTGGAGAAGTCCGGCTTCACTTCTCTTTCTCAGATGAGGTGAGTGCATCCACGTCCAGTTAAACAAACGTTTGTCTAGAGATTACACTCATCCTCATGAAGTTCTCTTGATGTGACGATGTGACATGTTATCACAGGAGAGCCTTGCTCAGCCTGCGCATTGAGAACGAAGAGCTCCGAAACACACTGAGAAGACCTGAGCCAGAGGAAGAAACACATACACTCTTAGAAGAACAGAGAATAAGAGGAGTGCAGTGGCAGTCTGAACCCTGTGAGGGGAAGAAGAGATGCAGCAGAGTGCTTTGTCTCGACCCGGGAGCACAGCTTTCTCATTCCACACAGGTAGACATCAATTATAGAGCTTTTTATATCACAGATTACTGTAGATCTATGCTACCTCAATACTTATTTAAGAGATGATGATGATAGTGATGATGTTATAGACAGTGGCTTCATCACTGGGAAATAGGCTTCTACAATAGAATTAAAATAAGAAAGTAATTGGAAGGCTTTTTGTTTGTTTGTTTTTTGTTTTTTTGCATGGTGCACCTCTTCAGGGGTTCAGTTTCATGAAACCTACCACTTTAATCGAGGCAGTGCTACTGCTAGGGCTGTTTAAGGTCTTGGCTGTGGCTCACATCTCCATTTAGTTGTTGTTTAACTACACTATATGGGCAAAAGTATTTGCATTGTAATCCTATACTTCAGCATGGAGTTAATCCCCCTTTTGCATCTATAACAGATTTTACTCTTCTTGAATGGCTGCTCACAAGATTTTGGAGTGTTTCTGTGAGAATTCATGCCCATTTATTCTGTAGAGCACTTCTGAGGTCAGGCACTGGTGTTAGACGAGAAGACCTGGCTCGCAATTTCTGTTCCAGTTCATCCCGAAGGTGCTCGATGGGGTTAAGGTCAGGGCTCAGTGCAGGCCAGTCAAGTTCTTCCACACAGAACTTATCTAACCATGTCTTTAAAGTCCTTGCTTTGTGCACTGGGGAAAAGTCATGTTGGAATATTAAAGGGCTTCCCCAAACTGTTGCCACAAATTTGGAAGCATCGCATTGTTCAAGATGTCTTGATATGCTGAAGCATTAAGATTGTCCTTCACTGGGGATAGATAAGGGGTCTGACTGAAACACTTGAATTCAATAAGTAACAGGTTTGGCCAAGACTTTTGTCCATATAGTCTATGTTGTATCTGAAGCCATGGCATCTTCCATTATTAGGAAGCCATGGCATCTTCCATTATTGCAATGTCTTATCTGAAATCCTCCCAACCAATAAAAATATTCTGGTACAATGGCACCAGAATACATATTTCCCTTTACTCTGGTGAAGCCCAATTAATAAAGCAGGGATGAGAAACACTATTAAAGGGCGGGAATGGTGTTTTCTGGGGTTCTAATGTTTGCTTGTTTTTTCTATATTTGGTTCCAAAGCCAGTTCAGCAAAAGCTGCAGGAGAAATTCATGGTATCTAAACCCACCATACAGACCCAAGCAGAGAGACTCAGAGACTCCAAAGAACAACTCAGTAAGTATTTCTATAACTGTTGTATTTTAGGGACGGCACAGTGGTGTAGTGGTTAGCACTGTTGCCTTGTACCTCCAGGGTCTGGGTTCGATTCCCAGCCAGAGTGCATGTGTGCATGGAGTTTGCATATTCTCACAGTGCTTGCTGGGTTTCCTCCCACAGTCTAAAATACATGTAGATTAAGCTAATTGGCGTTTCCAAATTGCCTGTAGAGTGTGTGTACTTGTGTGTGCCTTGTGATGGATTGGCACCCTGCCCAAGGTGTACCCCGCCTCATGCTCTAAGTCTCCTGGAATAGGCTTCAGGCTCCCTGCGACCCTGAATACAGGATAAAGCGGTATAGATGATAAGTGAGTGAGTGAGTGAGTGAGAGTGTTGGATTTTACTTGATACATTATACAAAACTATACACACCATGTACTTTTATGCCCCACAGTGGAGACACCTGTGCAGCATAACAGTAAGCAGGTGCAGGTCGACCTACAGGATCTGGGTTACGAGACGTGCGGCCGCAGTGAGAACGAGGCTGAAAGAGAGGATACCAGCAGCCCAGGTCTCATTACTCACTCTTACTTGAAACTTGTGTATCTGGAAATGAAATGTTTCTTCAGGTCCAGTTATAGTCATAGTGATGTAGTGTGTCAGGAAGGATTTGATTAGACCGTGTAGCCTTGTGTTGAGAAGGCAGTTTGTCTCATACAGGTATCGCTTATGACGGTGGTTGCAGAGATGCTCATGAGTCCATGAGTAGCGTAGAAGGAGCCATTCAAAATGCTGTGGCCTAAGAGGTCTTAATGGTGGATAAAATACAGCGTAATGATCTCCTCAGATTTTCCCACATTTCATTGTAGGTTCTATCATGGTGTGGTCTAAGATGTCTTAGATGGTCTGGTTTATTTATCAGACAGAGACAGGATACATATACATAAATTTTTGCACTTGCATAATGGCAAAATGATTCAGGAACTGTGATGACTGTTTCCTGACACTAAGGTACACATAGACCTACAGTAATTAAAGACTGCGGTACTAGAACACTCCAATACATGAATTGAAATATCTAAAGTAGATAAAATTTCCTGATACCCGCTCCTCCCCCATCAATGTACAGAATTTGACGATCTCGAGCTGTGCACATCTCTTTCGTGCCGAGATGGCGCACCCCAATGGTGGTCTGCTCAGGGTGCGACGGACCGAGCAGGAGGTGATGTTGCGTCTCTGCAGCAGCAGGTGGAGGATTTGCAGGTGCAGCTCTCTCGCTCTCAGGCTCTGGTGCTCAGCCTGCAGTCTCGCCATCAGGACTCCACTCCGAACTCCACACCTGGGAAATCGAACCGGGACGACAGGGAGCTGCAAGAGCTGGTGACTCGCGTATCCTCTCTGGAGGAACAGCTGAGGAAGGGCAAAGGTCATGCTGCAGAGGAGCCCAAGAGCTCCACCAGGACTGGGTAAGGAACGGATGCGAAACATTTTCCACCAAAAGCAGGAGCATGTAACATCATTACAATCAGTCAATTTTATATAATTTGTCTTTATTTCTGGTCAATTTAACTTTCCTGTAAATGGAATAAAAAATAAAGCAACATGTTTAGGGATATTATTTTTTTTACTTTATTTCCCAAACACTTTTTGGATATAGTTTGATTGTTAATTAGTGTTAATGTCAAATTGTTTTAACAATTAAAAAGTAATGAATTGAATAAAAACAAGTTGAAATTTATATATAAATATTTTACGTTCCATTTGTGTTCAGCTGTAATAGCAGTTTTAGTACACAAGATGTCACCCATCAGCTGTTGTCCATGTTCATTTTGCAATAGTCGTGCAAAACACACGGTTGCACACAAAACCACGAGAAATGAGTCACTGACATCAGAGCTGAGTCAGTCAGTGGAAAATATAGTCACTTGAAGTGATTCACTGACTTCAGAACTGAGTCACTGAATTAAGTAATGAATCACTGAGTCAAGAATTGAACCACTGGATCGAGAACCGAGTCACTGAATTGAGAAATTAATCACTGATGTAAGAACTGAGTCACTGAAATCAGAGAATAAAAGGTTCTTAAAAATTCTTGGAACTGAGTCACTGGCTTGAGAAATGAATCACTGAATCGAGTCCTAAGTCACTGAAATGAGCGCCGAGTCACAAAAATCAGAGCTGTGTCACTCAATTGAAAAATCAATTACTGAATCGAGAAAGTAATTACTGAATTGAAAACTGAGTCACTGAAATGTCATTTCACGGACTAAATTAAACACTGAGCCATTAATTAAGTGGCTGAATAAAGGAATGAGTCACTGAATTGAAAACTAAGCCGTTAATTAAGCACTGGGTCATTAAAATTAGAGCTAAGTCGTTACTCAAGAACTGAGTCGATAAATTGAGAACAGAATCAAAATTGAGGACTAACTGAGTGAATTAAGAACTTTTTGCAACACACACTTTTTAACTGCCTAAAACTTTGTATTTTAATCTACATATTAATGCATGCCTGTTTTTTGAATTGTATTAACTAATTAATTAATTATTATATCAGACTTCATCTTCTGTGTATTATAGGAAGTTTGATACACTGATCCAAGCTCAAGCTCGGGAGCTCTCTCACTTGAGGCAGCGAATGCGCGAGGGACGGAGTGTGTGTCACATTCTCATACAGCACCTGGGAGACACCACCAAGTCGTTCGAGGAACTCCTGCGAGACAATGACATCGACTATTACATGGGCCAGAGTTTCAGAGATCAGCTAGCCCAGAGCTCAGCCCTGGCCCAGAGAGTCGCAGCCAAGATCAGCAGTCGTGAGTGCGCACACACACACACACACACACACACATACTGTACATAATGCATCACTGCACTGTGTTTAGTAGAATGAAAGTCTTTTTTTGGTTTAACACAGGGGATTACTCTGAAATACCAGATGACAAGACAGGCCATGAACTGCTTGCAATCCGGTGAGTTTTACAACTCTATACACTTTGAGAGTCACACACACACACACACACACACACACACACACACACACACACACACACACACACACACACAATAAATTCTCTTTCACTTGCTCTGAGGGCTCTGTGTTCCCATCTCAGCTGGTTATGGGTACAGTGACACAACGCACTAAACATGTCAATCCTCCTTTACATAATGCGTGGTTATGTCAGAGGGTTGATGCTCAGCGGAAATATCACTGTGGCACAATGCATTGACTCGGCCGGTCAGCCTGCTGCAGGTTCTCCATCAATCTTCAGTGTGTACCTAGACACTCGGTGTGTAGGACTGTGTATTGGATCATTAACTCCTCAAGGGGTTAGCAGGAACTGGCCTGTAGAGTATCTTTTCACCTCATTGCAAAATTATTCAATATTTACTCAAAAAAATCAGTCTGAAAATATTTGGTCAGAAATTATGTAATAATTATCTTTATTTATACAGCACTGTTTCATTCTAAGTTAAAATCTCAAAGAGAAACAATTTGCTTATAATAAAGCACAATACAGTAATTGAGTCATTTGAATGAAAACGCAAATTAAGTAGGTTTGGACGGTTGTTTTTCCCTCTGTGTGGCCCACACGCTCACACACACCATCATTGAAGCTACCATGGTGACTGTCAGAAGAGAGGCATATATGTTTCATGTACTGTATATATATATATATTTTACTATGGAAAGATCTCCTAAATTCTAAAAGGTTCTTAAAAATTCTTGTAAGTTCTACAAGATTATAGAAAATTCTCTATCAGGTACTGAATCTACCTGAATCTACCTGGAATGTTCTGGAAAATGGGTATTTAAAAAAAAATCATTACGTGGCTCAAAAAAACAAAGATTGAAGAGAAAAATAGGAATTTTATTTTACTTGAGGAGTACATAAATGTGAATTAACACTTTTTGCCCAGGAACAAGAAAAACCTAGCGTTACCTAGCGTAATGTCCCCACTGGTGCAATTCAGGGCCCAACTAAGTATTGTTATTAGCATGAGATATTTTATTGGCTAATTCTTTCCCCCTGACTCCTCCCATCTTGCCTAGTTGCCTTGGCAGCAGTGTCAGAACCCCAGGGACAGATGACCTCTATTCCCCCAGACTGTGTATCTGTGTAAGGCATGGGCATATGGAGGCAGTGAGCTGTATAGGCTTGCCATACATATGTGTGTGTGTGTGTGTGTGTGTGTGTGTGTGTGTGTGTGTGCGCGTGTGCGCGTGTGCGTGTGTGTGTGTGTGTGTGTGTGGTGAAAATTGAAAAAAGACAGTTTTGTGTGTGGGTGGGTGTGTTTCATGGAGAGATAGTGAAGTAAAGTATAAGTGCCATTCCTCTGAATGAAACAGAGCTGAGCATTAATGATCCTCCTGTTTCTAGTTCGCTGGCTCAGCAGCACAACTGCTCTGTGGACTCAAATCATTAAACTCCTCGATATGTCAGCATTGTGTGTGTGTGTGTGTGTGTGTATATATGTGTGAGAGAGAGAGAGAGAGAGAGAGATCTGCTGCCTGGGGTGGTTCTGTGTCATCATTCAGAGCTGGGATGTGGGAGATCGCACACATGTGGCAGAGCAACCAAGCAAGAGACAGGACCTTTACAACCAACCGGAGACTGGTGTTAAAGTGTTAAAGACGAATACTTGTTTCAGAAGATTGTTTATCGAGAACTTTTGGTAGAAAATGTCCTGAGCACTCTCTTTTTTTGCCCTAGGCCTTTAAGATTGATGTTACAGTCCTTTTACAGACTGCTTGCTTAAATGTTTAGCTAGCTGTTGGATTTTCCCCTGCGTTTTTTGACACCACAGGTTTGTAGTTCGTTCTTCATGATGCTTTGAGATCAGCTTTACACTCTGGGAAATTAGAGAAGTTAAATGAGAAGGACAGAGAGATCACGAGCATTACAGAACAGATGGTGAGCCAGATGTGAGGCTGGACTTCGCCATATTTTAGCGCATTAATTTAGTCAGAGTGTGGCATTTGCATTGGTTTGATGGCCATTTTCGTGTGCCTTGCTTTTGTGGCTTTTTGCGTTCCCCTGATGAGACAATTTTGTCACATGTTTGCTGCTGCAGTTACACACGCACTGCCGGGATTAGGACGGTCTGTTGACTTAAGCACTAGTCAGGTTAGATTATTAAACCTCATGAGAGAGTGAAATAGGTCAGAGGCAGCTGAACCAGAGAGAGAGAGAACAAAGAAGAGAGCAACTGGATGGCAGGATGAGTGAAGTATCAGGATTATTTTGGATCTCTTTCCTGTCCTTCTGCTTGGTTTTATTTTGTCTGTAAGAATTACTTACTTCACCCAAGCTGGGATTCCAACTGTTACTACAACGCAGATCAGCAATTCACTTTATTTATCAAAGGAATCTGTAAGAACTTCATCGAGGCTTTTTGGCTTTTGTTTGGATCTTGAGGTTTAGCTGTGTTTGACTCTTCAGCATATCAAAACAATGTTTTTTCTTCTTTCACTAAAGCTTTCTGCTTCTGTCCTGGAAGCAAATCCAGCCCTAATGCCACACATGGACAAGCACACATATTCCATGCAAGAGGTTTATTGTGTTTGAGAGTTCATGAAGAATGTTGTTGAGCTATTATAGAACATCTTCCTCTTCACCGACATTCTAGCTAAAGGATCGATAATCAACGCAATCCTCAGGACTGCAGGTTTAAGTAGAAGTTTAGTCTGAATTGTAGATCATTTATTGGACAAACATCATAGTGCGTAATCTGTGCTGTTTGTCTGAGAACAAAAGGAAGGAAGGGACGCTCATTCACCAGCTAATCACCAGCTAATCAGCATCACACAGAGCTTCCTGTTCTGTGTGCTCTGGCTGTCTGATGGTTGAGTCAGTCCAGCCCGGGACAGGAGACGATGGTCGCGTTGTGTCTCGGACACAAGACCACGCAGGCAGACAGATGGGCCGAGGCACCATGGCTCCGCTCTGGAGATCCATGCTGTCTAAGAGCAGCCCGCTGTACCGCAACTCGCTCTTTTCCTTCTCTCTGTGGGAGAGCCGTGTGCAGGAGCGAGAGCTGGCGCTTCTCAGGAGGCAGGTGGCGACAGACAGGAGGGCGCTGCAGCACCACGTAGAGAAGTAAGAGAAATGGGAGAGAATGGATTGCAATGGAAAGAATGTTTGTACAAGGGAGTAGGGTGGGAGGTGTTAATCTAGGACATATAAAAATGCTGTGTAGTTTTTCTCAACTAGTGCATTTTTTTCTTTTTGCAAAACGGTGCTTTAAAATTTACTGGTACTGCTGATGCTGCTACTTCTACTAATAATTCATTGAAGTCTCCTG
>JAOVVB010000035.1:7148378-7162008 GCA_028570985.1 Heterobranchus longifilis
GGAAACATTATGACTTTTTTCTATTAAAAAAAAAAAAAAAATAAAAAGCGACTTTTTTCTAAAAACATTCCGACTTTTTTCTGGAAACATTCCAACTTTTTTCTAAAAAAAAAAAAATAAACGACTTTTTTCTCAAAACATTCCGACTTTTTTCTGGAAACATTATGACTTTTTTCTATAAAAAAAAAACAAACAAAAAAAACAAAACAAAAAAAGACTTTTTTGTTTGTTCTTGACACATTAGGCCTTTTTTCTCATAAAGTTGTGAGTTTTTTTCTCAAAACACTACAAATCCTTTCTTGAAACATTACGACTTTTTAAAATAAATATATTAATATAGCATCACAGATAGTACACTGTAGTAAACTGCAGTCAATCTGTGAGGATATTCAAGATATTCACGATTATCCCAACAATGGAAATTCACCACAATCAACTTATTGTGAGCGTTTTTCTTTTTTATCGCGGTCCACGATAAAATCCATTATTGTTCCATCCCGGTTTGACTCGGTTTTACTCGGTTTGACTCAGTTTGACTCGGTTTGACTCAGTTTGACTCAGTTTGACTCCGTTCTTCTACAACAACAGACCCCTTTCCGTCCCACTGACCAGGACCCTGTCCTTCTCGTACCCTGTGGCTCGTCCAGATCTTTCATATCGTCCAGTGGCGATGTGTGTTGTTAGTGAAATAAATCTCACGTATGATAAACCGAGTCTCGGGGTTTGAGAGTGTCTGTACATTAAAGACTACATAAACATCCCAGCATCATGAATCCCCCCTCCCTCTCATCTGTATTTTACTCCTCGTGTCAGCGTTGTTCAGCTGATGTGGCTGTAAAGTTGTAAACTTCTGCAGAGCGGAGCAGCGTGAGGCAGAGTTTCCACTGATTTTCGATGATGTTTCTGGTGTTTACCAGGTAAAGACCCCAGAGAGAACACAGGCTGGAAACTTAAACGAGGAACCCTGTTTAACGAGAGAGGGGAAAAAAAGACTTTGCATGCAATTTGATTTCACATCACAGCAGAAAGAGAAAGTTGTGTGGAAAGCAGCAGAGGCAGTGGAACACTGCAGCTTCTGACCTCCGACGCTCGGAGACAACGATGCTCTTTGGTGATTTTCAATCCAAACGTGAGGTTTTAGATAAACACAGAGATGAATGACGGCCTGAAACGGATTGAAGCTGAAGTGTTAATACTTTCCATCGTGTCACATGGTGATGAGCTGTGTCACGGAATATCATCACGGGTCGTTTGATGTCACATGTAACGAGAAAAGAGCAACATTTTTCTCACCTGTGACTCGGACGCATGTCAGTTCTGTCTCGTCAGCTGGACGGATGATTGTCACCTCAGAGGGATTTAAAACAACCAGTGAATAAACAGACGACAGACGGACTACAGACGGAGATGTGTTCTGCGTCCGTGTTGTCCGTTCATTGTTCTCAGAAATGAACGCGTGTCTGAACGGGTGGTTAAACAGCACGTATATCTCCAGCTTTAGTATCATATTTTATGGCTATTTCATATTATATTCAATGCATAACAATAACAGAACAGAACAACTAATAATCTGTACAATTAATCCAAATAGTTTTAGGAACTTTTAATACAATTATCTGTATTATGTTTTGTTTTTTTAACAGTCATACATACTTAATAGTGCCCTTATCCTGTGAGTTTATATCTTAAATACTAATCCAAACTTTAAGAATAATAATTTCATGTATTTTTCTTCACAGAAATGAATGCAATGCAGTGATATAGACCAACTGTATATATTAAAAAAAAAATTTTTTAAAAGTTGTCACACCCCTGAAAATCAAGAAGGCCTCGCGACCCCCTGTGAAGTTTTGCCGACCCATAGTGGGGGTCGGGACCACCTTTAAAGTTCTTCTGAGAAATATTCTGATTATGATTATATAAAGTACCATTAGCCATCTATAATTATTTTTTAGCTAAGCTTGAGTCATGACAAAGTAGTCGGTCCACCACCGTCGTGGATTTTGGGCAGACATTCATGGTGCCCAGAGGATGAACTCTAAAGACTTTAGTGATCATGTGACATTTCCTCTAGCGCCACCATGAGGTTTACGTTTACTTTGGGCTTCTGTTGAGTCGACCACCCTTTTACAGATTCAAGCAGCCAGACTGCAGGAACAAGAAGATTAAACTTTCTGACATTTTCAACAAAACCCAAACTGTCTTATCTCATCTGTTACCGGTTTTATTTCTCAGCCTGCTCTTTCTAATCATTTATTTAATCACTTATCTGCTGAATATGGAACGATGAGCAGCGGTGGTGTGATAACAGAAGCAAGCTTGTGCCAAAAGCAGTTTGAATCTCAGATTAAATAATATAACTACTACACAACTAATGTGCGCTGCTGAAAACATAAACTGATGCATTTGAAATCGTTATAAGGTAAAAGATGGGAAGAGAGTATTGTATTACTGTAGTTATTAAAGAATAAAACAAACAAATCTCCTTTTTTAATATGTATCCATGTAAAATAGTAAATGTTGATGTTGTGATCATAGACCAGCGGTCGGCAACCTCCAGCATTAAAAGAGCCGTTTGGGCCCAAATAAAACCCACCTGGAGCCGCAAAACCTATTTGACCCCTATAATGAAGATAACACAGCATATATAGTTTCATTACACTTATGCTATGTATATAAGAACTGTAGTTTGTTGCATTTATGAAATAAAATAACTAAGAAAGACTGTCATTTTATTTCTGTGCTTGACACAGCAAAACACTCAATTCTTTTGAAAATATTAAAACACGTTTTATTTAAATGTTACAAGATCACCTAAATCTCCAGAATAATAACTATTACATTGACAAAAATTAACTAAATAGAATAAATTATTCATTATTTATTCACATTATTTTCTCAAAGCCACAGGGTTGCCTACCCCTGTCATAGACTGTAGGTTGTGATAGAGCAGCGTGGGCTTCAATGTTTTATGTATTACAGTTTCCGGCACCATGCTCATAAAAACAACAGCCAAAAAGGAAGAATTATCACTTCCTGTGGTCCAAGTCAAGTGTATTTAAACAGCCCTTAATCACAGTTATAGAAGCACACACGACTGCCACATAATGAAACAATAAATTCCAACAAAGCCAACACTTTAGTACATTAAGATCTTAGATAAGAAAAAGGAAACACCCCAACAAAATCTCATTGGGGGGAAAAAAAAAGATGTAACTGATAAAATAGAGATATGGTTACCTTTAACCTGCAGAGATGGGAATTATATTAAAGATTAAGATTAAACAAAATTAAAATGTTTGGGTTCAACATTTTATTTTTATTTTTAATATAATTGATTTTGGATACCTTTGGGATGAGGGATTATCAGAAATATAACATTGAGTATCATCCACATAGAAGTAAAGTTTCATGCCAAAAGATGGAGATACGGAAAGACAGCAGGCCCAGAATAATGCCTTGTGGTACACCAAAGGAAGAACGCAGACTCTGAGGTCACGTTTAGGATCTTCTGACATGTTTGCAGAGATCCTCAAATATGAGTATATATTTCAAGAGTATAGCTATATAGTCAATAATCCACATTTTAAAAAGCTGCAGGTAGAGGACAGAATAGATACCAGAATACTGCAGATCCCATCTAATGAAAAAGGATCCACATTTATGTGAATTTTGGACGGATACCCACTGAGTGGGTCAGCTAAGGTCCAGTTCTCTGATGGTTACATGCTGTTGGTTACTCATGGAAAGTCAAAATTGATTGCAGAGGAAAGTCTGACAGAAATAGCTCAAAGCCAATATGATCCGTCACTCTTTGCCTCACCCGCTTTTACACACATCACTTTCCATGACTTTCTATTTATAAATGATAGCATTTCTCCTGCCTGTTTCATTAGATGTAATATACTTTTTCTAGTTTTAAGTTATACTTTAAAGACGTTTTATTCCTGTAAAATGACACATTGGTAAAATGTTGTAATTACCTCCGTTTTCGGTTCGGTGTGTTTGTCTGTTTGTTTGTCGGCAGGATTACAGAAAACTTCTGGCTCGATTTTCATGAAACTTGGCTGAAGGGAGTCGCATGGGCCAAGAAAGAACCCATTCAATTTTGGAGCAAATCTGAATCACGGGGCAGATACAGGAATTTTTTTTTTTTTTCGTTAACTATGCAAGATAGGGCATTCGGCCTTGACGAAGTCCGCACTCTCCAAGTGCTCTCCTAGTTTTACTTGACTTCCCCCAGAAGACTCCCATTTTTCCACACTGGATGGGTACTAATGGGGTCAACTCAGCCCCCTCTTGTCGCCACTCTCCGACATCCAACAATCAGTTGGATTGACTGTCACTGTGATCTACCTCGCTCTCTCCTTCACGCCCTTCTGCCTCCATTAGGACCCTGACACCCTGATAGGACACATGGGTGGCTATGGGGACATGCTCTGGTAGGGGTGGGGTGTTGGACCAGTCCATCACCTTGCTGCAGGCCATGGGCGGGGGTGGGGGGGATGGGGGTGCACTAACATGCCATCTCTCTTGAATAACAAGTGGATTTTAACTTTGCATATTTATGATTTTCAAATGCAATATTTTTAAGAAGACAAAGATGACAATGACAAGTAAATAAAGTTTATTAGAGAATGTACTAACGACAGTGAAGAAGGTATCAGAGATATCTGATCCGGTAACAAGATTAAACTGGCAAATTTACTTATGAAGTGACTCAATCAACTGTTGTTTCTTCTTTTGTTAGGATTATTCCATTTATTTTTCTTATTATTATATTGAAAGTGGGAGTGATTTTTATGAAGTGCTTCATTAATAAAAAAAAACAGATTAGTAGTCTTTTTTTTCTCTTTAGAGTTGACTGTGTGTGTGTGTGTAAGAATAACAGAGACATGGTATGAAAGACGAGTAACTATGGACAAGTCATGAAGAGTGTGTGTACAGTGCATACTAATATATAGATGTCTGCCTATCAAGAGTATTTATTGGTACACACTGGGTGTGTACCAATAAATACAGTAAAGGTCACGGTTCGGTACATACTGTACCTCATTTTGTAAACATCTTAACTTTTACCAACTTAAAAGCAACAAAAACACACAGGGAATTTCTTTCTTTAAAATCATACCCATGTCTACATATCTAGCTACAAGAATAATAACAGATATGCTGGACCTGGTACACTTCAGTGGACTCTTCTAAATGAGGAGTAAATGAGGAGCTTGTCGTTCATATTATAAACCACCACCGTGACCACCATGAGAAGCCAACTCAAGCTATTCTTCTTAAATTCCCAGGGTTTACAGAGTGACGTCACATCATCAAGTATTCACATTAGATTAATCAATACTTGTTAAACATAAAACACTGACTGTACAGTTCTTGGCCTGAGAAAGACAGAATACATCACACATACGAGTTAGCTGCCTAGCATGGTGCTAACAAAACATGAACAAGGCCACACCAGCTTCCCATTTCATGTCAGAAATGACACCATTCTGTCTGCCGAATTACTTACAGCATTATATTTTACATAAACGTTTATTACATTAGAAATATGTAATTTGTTTTAATCTTTACGAAGGCTGTGTTTTTTATTTGTAATGGTTTAAACAGCATTCAGGAATGTTTTACTTAAAATATTTTACTTCCTCATTCTCTATACCACTTATCTTGTACAGGGTTGCGGGAGGCCTGGGGCAAAGCTGGGGCAAAACTGGACAGAGTGCCAGTCTATCACATACTGTACAGTCACACACACTATGGGTTGGAAATCCCAATTAGTGCAGCCTGGAGGTGAAAGGTCATAGTGCTAACCACTACACCACCATGCCACCTTTAAATATTTAATATGCATATAATATACTTACATGCATGCACTACATGTACAATCAATACTTAAAGCATTAAAACGTTCATTTGAATTATCCGACTTACAGTACTGGAGAGAATACATCAGCACTGATTAAAGCTAGACTGTCACTCAGATCACAGCGTGCACCAAACCGGACGTCTTGTACCAAATGGTAGGGGGTTGAATGCACATGCTGTTACACCCCTAGTAGAGACCGAGCCCAAACCTTTAATCAATGGACAATAAGTATGAATGAATCCAGCTGTGAAAGAGCTCGTCTGAAGGAAAACAGAAATGTGCCCTTATATTTAGTAAAACAGCTTTGTCGCATTTCATTTAATCCAAAACAGCCACAGCTAAGTACTTTGGGTTCATTATTATCTGTATAGTGATTAAGCACGATTTAATGCGGGGGCGTGCGGGAAAATGCAGGACTTTTTAATACAGAAAAAATAGCTTTTCATGAAAGCCACATTGAATTCAGTAATCATACAAAGTTGTTAATGCAGACAAAACCGTAATCTCCTTCACTTTCACTGATGAGTTCTGGAAATGTTAAATGGTTGCGAAATGCTTTATTGCAAAACCGCTGATTCTGAAAGTCAAATTCATTTGTAGTGTGTGTGTGTGTGTGTGTGTGTGTGTCTGGCTCTGTGTTCTGCTCCACAGGTTAAGTAAGGAGCTCCAGCAGAAAGACAAACTCATTATGTCACTGCGCTCTAAACTTGAGCTCCAGCAGCAGGACCGTGGATCTTTTGTCATAGATGAACAGGGTTCCACTAATGAAGACCTTGACTTATGCTCAGAACTGGACACTGTCAGTGAGTTTGGCCAAGATGAGGTAGCTGATGGTACGCCATTCAAACACACACACACACACACACACACACACACAAACAGTGTGCTACAGAAACATGCACCTAAACACAACATCCTATTTAATCCTAGGTACAAGTTCTGAGAGTAAAAACTCTATTTATTTCTCTATATAATCCCCTGCGGCGGCACAGTGGCTTAGTGGCACTCTCGCTTTGCATGATTGTGTGTACAGTTCCCACAGACACACACATCTCTTCTGCAAGCTGTGACAAGTTGTCTTATATTAGGTAATATTATTTGTTCCTCTCAATAACTGTGTAACGGGAACAGCTGCAGTGGGCTCCAAGCCACCTCGGCTAAGATCGTATGGCCTTCATTAAAACGTTTGCACCGTTCAAAGTGGCTAATAGGCACAGTCAGAAGTCAGTCAGAAGTGAGGAAGGTTGGAATTAAGTTGGTTTTGGATGCCTTGGTGGTGTAGAAGGTGGCATTGCTCCATCAGGGCTCCAAGGTCACTGGTTTAACCTTGACCTCAGGTTTTTGTCTATGTTGAGTTCTGCATGGGTCTCCTCCCATATCCCAAATATAAACCTTCCCAGGAAGTGAACTGAGGATTTTTCATTATGAACATGTGTGTGAGTGTATTGCTGGCTTGCACCCAATGTTCCTAGAATAGGCTCCAGATTTCTCCTGACCAGGATATAGAGCTTACTAAAGATAATGATGATGATTATGAGTATAGGGACCCTCCCCCTCTTTTCCGCTTCCTGTCAGAAATGATTTTCCATTTGCTCAAAATGATAGGGAATGTTCTGCTGTAGCCTACTATCTGTAAATATAATTTTCCTGAATAAATTAAGATTATATGTACAGTATAACCTTAAACATGATCATGTTTGTATCCTTTTGATACTGAGACTCATCTTGTCCGTACCCTCTCTTTCATAGACCCTCTACAGCCTGCACCGTCACATCCGCATCCATCCAACCCCCCATCCGTTACTTCTTCACATGGCCACCAGACGTCCAGCTGCTGTCCCAGCATGCACTGCACACCGCTCAGGCTCACGGATGGCCAAATACAGACAGGTAGGACACACGACAAAGAACAACAGAAAGTTTGGCAAAATAGATTTTGGGAAAATCTTGAAGCCTGTATTTTCCACCAAGGCAATAATTTTATGCTCACTCAGTGTGTTTTAATACTCACCACATCTTCAGGCTACGATAAAGAAGTTTGAACTGTACCTTCTTGGCCCCCTCTTTTCCCACAGAGCTCAGTTCTGGCCCCTTACCCCAGTGTATCTCAGCTCCAATGGCTTTTCTGCCGTTTGAACCCCCCACACAACACCTAAGACCCCGTTCTAACACCACAGGGGGCTTCTCTCTAGCTGAGGTGAACCAGGAGCTGCAGAGACTGCAGAGAGAGTTAGCAAACAGTGAGCATTGGTGTATTTGTGTGTGTGTGTGTGTGTGTGTGTGTGTGTGTGTGTCTGTGTCTGTGTGTGTGTGTCACTCACTAACATCGACCAGCCTGCCCTATAAAGTTAACATCTCTACTGATGCACTGAAATGACCTCAACTATGTCTGACAATCAAGCAGATCCCTTCAAGCAGTACAACAGTTTAGCAATAAAGCAGTTGGTAAAACAGAAATGGTGTGCACGTAGCCACAGGAATGTCCACAGACTTGGGGTATGGTAGGCGGGCGGGGGCTTTGGAGGGGTGGATGGATCTAGGTAGACCGCATTGTCCTTGCTCCTGTAACACAATCACTGCATTAGAGAGAACTATTCCAAGATGTGACTTACCAAACGCATGACATACAGTAACTCAAAATGTGGCTTTCATCTCCGGTTTTATGCTAGTGAATGTCCTCATCAAGGCATAAATGTTCAATTTGTCCACAATATCTCCACAGACACACATAAGTGTCAACAATGTAGGTAATTTTTGTAGTATGGTTTTAGCACCCCTACTTCCTACAGTACTTCCATGGATGTGCATATAGCATTAAGTTCTTTTATTTATTTTAATAAACCAGCATTACGTGTTTCAAGCGATTGTTCATATTTTGCATGTTGTGTAATGGTAAGTTAAGTCAGACCAAATTAGACTTATCTGGGTTTACGAGAGAAACAATCTCCTCTTGTGTTTGATTTAAATATGTTAGAAATATTGGAAATATTAAAGATTCTGTGTGTATAACCAAATATGAGCTGTGCAATATCATGGATTATGCAATTTAATCGAACTTTTGTTTGTCAGTTTTCAATTCAGAATTGAGTTACAGTTTAATCAAAAGGTAACATAGAATTTCACTGTTTATTAGATACTTTTTGTAGCTTTTAATATTTTAAAACCTGTAAGAAATACAGAGAGAAATCTAACAGTAAACATTATCGCTGTTGAATTGAATTGAAAATCTCAAAGCCAAAAAATCAATAATAAATCAAATCAACAGTCTGCATATGAATCACAGCTCTATTAATAACACTAACCATTTTTCTGTGACTGTGAGCGTCACCTTTAAACCTGTCGAAAGGTCTGTTTCATGTACAAAATCTCTGAAATGTATCGGTTAGTAAATACTTTTAAATGTAAGGTCAGAGTTTATGATCACGATGACAGCCTGAAGAGAAATAAGGCTCTTTCATAAGGAGGACCTTTTTGTAATAATATCACGTTGTAGGGTATAATATATATAATATTCATTTACAGTATGATACTTTCCCCAAGTTTGTGAAGCCCTGGATTAACTGTAGAGAATAAATAAATCTAAATCATCTGATACATTGATTTGTTGATCTTAAACGAATTTTCCATGTTTCTTAACACCTAATGAACATGATTAACCTGCATCCTTCTTAATAAATGCTATGATTTACACCACACTGAATAGAGATACACATGCACTAGCTAATGAATCCTAACAATCCGCAGTGCCTATGAGTTTTCTGTAACGTCTTGCTCAGACCTTCTCTTTCTAAACCATTAACAATGTTTTTTTTTTTTTTAAGACCATTTTGATAACAATTACTGTTATCAACTAAAATGTCGGCATTTTCTCCTTCCTTTCTTACTCTACAGGTTTTAGCAGCGCTCAGGTCAAACCCCTGCCAGGTGCTTTCCACCAGACCGACCACAATGCCTTTCACCTTCCATCCCAGCATGTCTTTCAGCAATCTCCATTTGCTAGCCTTCATGCTAGCCCGGGTATGACATATGGGGCTCAGCTTAAGAGAGAAAGCACTTTTAATGATATCTCGCCAAGCTCATCGGGGTATCAGTCTGGTGCACGTCACACAGGTGCTAACACAGTGGGAGTCCTAGATGCTATAGATTTAAACTTTGACATAGACATGTCAGTGATCTTTCTTTGCATGGTTGTGTCACAGGGACAGACTTGATGGAGGAGCACCTTAGGGAGATACGCAGTCTCCATCGACGTCTCGAAGAGTCCATCCAGACCAACGAACGCCTGAGACAGCAGCTGGCAGAGAGACTAGACTCCAGCAAACAAGATGGAGGTCTGAGAAACACATCAAATATTAAAAGTTGCACACAGACAAAGAAGTGATAATCAATTTAGATTATGCATCGGTTCATTCATTTGTTTTTAAGATTTAAAGATAAATCATTAATCATTCACCCTGGCTTAAACCTCAAGGAACATCACATTTTGCTTGTTTCTCTGCTTATTGTTCATTAGGTGCTCCTACAAACATCTACATTCAGGGACTTGACTCTGTCAATCAACTGTCTAATGAGGTCCAACTCCTTAAAGAGGAGAACCAGGCACTCCAGAGTCAGCACCAGCAAGCGAGCAGAGGTGCAGCACAAATGCTATACGCTTAATATACGTTTTCATTAAGTTTATTGGCAGCGTTTACAATTTAGTGACGTTATATCTGACCTGTAGATGTTTCTGTACTCGATATACAAGAGGGCATGAAACAGGTGGAGCAGCTGCGGGATGCCGTCTTATTGGAGCACACCAGGCTGAAGCAGGCAGAGCTGGAAGCGGAAAAGTGGGCAGGGCAATTCAGGCAGCTGCAAGCGCAAATGCGAGAGCAGAAGCAGGTGGTTCTGCAGCTCAAGCAGGACAAACATATCAGCCAGGAGAATGCTAACAGGTATGGCCGCGCGATGTTGTAGCCATTTATAGTGTGTATAGCAGAAGACTCTAGGTGTTTCTGTCACTGACAGTGGACTGCTTGTGTCTTTAGGCTCCAGCACGAAGTTAACATTCTCCAGCAGCAGCTGAGTGAAAGCAGACGACTCGTGCTTACTCTTCAGTGTGAATTAGAGACGTACCGCAGGTCATGTGAAACAACCCACACGGACAGTCAAGGTAAACCCTGTAAATACTTTTTAGGCAAGTTCTACAACTTGGATCCTGATTGTTTCATGACATCCTTATCTGTACACCTTCAGAACCAGAAATGCAGGAGGCAGCGTCTCACATGCACATGCTGGAGCAACAGCTAAGTGACAGGCTGGATCCAGAGGTTCTCCACGTATCAGCTAAAAAACACCTCTTCCATGGTGAGACAAGCAATCAACCAGCCTAATGTGTGACATTTAAACCCAGCAGTAATATATTACTGGGTAGCTCCAGGGTCACAGTTCCAGATTATGTTTAAGTTACATATTTGTATCTCAACTAAACATTATTATTATATTGACTGCTATAGATTCGTCTTGCTCTCCTCCTGTTTGAGGCACGGGAGCCTTAAATCCAGCATCAGCTCTCTCTGCTCAGCCTCAGTTCTCTGTTGCTAGGGAGTAGTTAGCTTTTTCCCATGTAGTATATACACTATAAAACACTGTTCAGCTCCATAGACATGTCAAGAATTCTAACATTTATAAATATTTGCTTGATCTAGGATCGAGTCTTAATAAGAGTGAAGCCCCAGACGGCTCGTTCGCCTGCAGGACAGGGTGTCATGTTTTGGGCCACTGGGATGACTTTAGCACCTTGCAGCAGCAGCTCCTGGATGGCAAAGTGTTCATCTGCAAGATGGAAGCAACACTGCAATCCAGCATGGAGATCAACCTGCATGAGGTCAGTCTGCTATCCATGAGCACTTGGATGTATACATGGGTGTGGTGGCTTTGTCGTCTTGTGTCTCCTTGGTTTCTTAAATAGTTTTTGTTAAATGTTCATGCCTTATGCTTTAACAGTTTTTCAAGAATCAACAATTGGGTTACTTAAGCCAATTGGGTTACTTACAGTACATCTAACTTAAACATATTAATTATGCAATGCATAATTTGTAAATATTTAAATGTGCCATTTTCATAAGATCATTTATTGTATGCATTCTAGCCTGTGTTGTCTAACACTTTCTGCTTCACTATTTGTATTTCTAGATATTGTGCCATTTATGAACCTTTGCCCACACCTCACTAGATTGCTCAAGTACTGGATTTATATCTTTCTTATTATCAGTCAAATGCTGGGATATCATTTATTGCAGAAAATGGTTTGGCAAGATTCTTCTCAATTTTGGTCAACCCTAACCCAGACACACTTCCCCTCTGGCTATCTGAGTCATTTCAAATGCCAAGCTGTATAATCTCACATCAGACATGTCTGGTCCTTCTTTATCACTGGGTGTGCACATTTTGCTTAACTTGAATCAAGATTTCCTCCTTGCCCAGAGAAAGTCTCTAATGAGCTTCTCGTATTGATTAAAATGTGATAAGGTGTGCTAAGAGGTAATATTATCGCCATATAGTAAAATTGTGGGGCTACTAGCATTATAATAGCCTTTATGTTACCCCATAAGGTCAAATTTAACTTCCCTATGTTTTTTTCACATTTTTTTGAGAGTGGGTCACTGTTCAATGTTGTTATCTCAACTGTGGGCTTAACTTGACACCCATATACAACATACCTTTAGGATGCCATATAAAATGATATTGTTATTACTTGTTGGTGGAAGTGTTTGGATATTGATATTGTTTCTGACTTAGTTCAATGGATTAGCTTGGGTAGCCTGATAGCTTGGAGTGGTTGTCATTAGTGATGGTATGGAATTTAGCAGGTCGCTAGTCAGTAAAAGAAAATAATCAGGATTAGCCATTAAGTTATTGTTCCCTCCCACCACCATCCACTCCTTTAACGCTAGGGTTTGCTTTTACAGCCACTGCCGAAGGTTCTATAAATGCTACTGTAAATGAGAGTGGTGAAAGGGGCCATGCTTACCGTGTTCTTCTAGAAAGATCACAGAATGGTGAAACAATACCATTAGCCAAACCCAGAATAAGATCTTCATTCTGTTTACTAGAAAAAGGAGCTACAGTACAGTAAACTCGACCACCCCAGTCTCTATAATATTTTTTTAGTCTCATCGTCCTTTAAAGTGAATGCTGTCAGGTGGTTTTGTTTCAAATATAAGAGTACCTGTTTCCTTTTCACAGGATTCCGGGCATCCATTAATATTCCAGGACACTACTTTAAGATAAACCCTTTTTTGCCATTCAACAGATACTGAAAATAAAACAGCATAAATATGAAGCATTTAAAAGCCGTCCTATTTTGTCTGACCTTTCTCAATCTATAACACATTCTGAAGCTATTGTACTGAGAATATCTGTACTTTTTAAAAGAACAAACAGTACCAACATCCCTCTTTAACTGAGGAGAAATCATTACCACAGATCCAAGTCCTCCAACAACTAGGCCTAACCTAAGTTCTTTTTCCTGTTAAATCAGTACAAACCTGAATAAAAAAAGAAATCAAAAAAGGAAGAAAGAAATGAACTTGGGATAGTGGAATGTCCGACTTGCCCCTAAATCCCTGATAGCCACACGCACAAATTGTCCCACCATACCGCTCTCGATCTCTCTGTATTGTACTAGTAGATTCATGTACCATCTCATTAATTTCCATCAGCTGTGCGCTGCTCTATGAATTTAACAGCTTCTGTCACATCTTCCAAAAT
>JAOVVB010000035.1:7162108-7176031 GCA_028570985.1 Heterobranchus longifilis
TTGTCCCAAAGCAGCTTTACACAATCAAAAGAATTATTTAAGTTTGTATGGAATTTGAATGTGTATGAATCAAAATTAATTAATTCCTATGAAAAACCTGTGTAAAGGAGATCCTCTCACATTTTGATAGATCTGGAGCATTTTTGTTTCAAGAGCAAACCCTGTAATTACAGCAGTGTTCATTGTATATAATACAGGAATAATAATAATAATAACAGTGACAGCTCTGAAGTTCTCATTCAGGTAAGCTGGAAAATATATCTACAGAGTCAGCCAAAAAATTTATACACACTTCAGAAAAAGAAAAATAGTATGATGTATTAATATAATATTAATAATATGAATCATATTATTATCACAATATCAATCATTTTGTGTAGCTTCGGCTTGTATAGCTAAATTTATTGATTTACAATATATAAATGTATAGCGATAAATGTAGCATTAAAATATTTATACAAGTTTTTCTTTTTCTGAAGTGTAGAAATTTTTGTGGCTGGCTCTGTGTGTGTATGTGTGTGTGTGTGTGTGTGTGTGTGTGTATGTGTGTGTATACACAAACACACACACTGAAGTGTCCTGAGAAATGGCCACACAGTGAACACCTGGTCTCACACTACTGAGATAATCCTTGAGCCATTTATCAACCGAAATTAATCTGTCAGATGTTTCTATCCCAAAATCCATTGTGTTGTCAGGTCCTCTTAATTGATTTGCAACGGCCTTAATACAAGACATGAATACAAACATTTGCCGTGCTCTATGGATCTGTGGATATCAGGATCTGCACCTCATAGATAGCCAGGTCGATTCCTGCGTAGGGAATGATGCCCAGGATGTTGGGAACGTAGCCTTTATAAAAAGCCTTCAACCCTTCTTTCTTGAGAATCTTCTTGGCGCAGTCGAACATTCCGGAGTACTGTCCGGTTTTCCTCAGAGTCAGTCTCGTCTTCATCACCTGAACAAAAACAAATACGACCACATTAACCCTGATGACGTGTGGTTCTTTAGAAGAACATTGATCATATATCACATAAAGCGCAGTAATCTTTTGTATCCTACCTCCATAGGGTAGATGACAGTCTGTGCTGTGGCTCCGGCCAGAGAACCTGCCATGAACCTCTCGTGAGTCCGAACCTTCCCTCCCTCTGAGGACAGCAGCCTCTTATACTAGAGTAGAGACAGTCAGTGAGATGTGTTAATTTCTGAGATCTTATAGCGTTCTTGACTTTGTCAGACGCTTCTATTTAAGTGATTTCTTTATTCAACACGTCTGGCAGTAATCAGGCTTTGGGTGTAGCAGGTGAAATTTAACTTAGCTTTTCAAAAAATGTGGTTAATCGCAGTTCACAATCACGATTTAGCAAAGGCTTGGGGAGAGGGAAATACAAATCCGCATTTTGTAATTACTCGGATTATCTTTGTGTAATATAAAAATTTGTTTAATCTGAATCATTTATAATGATATTATAATTAATAGTATATAATTAATATATAATTATTATATTTCATTATGATTATGAAATGACTACGGGGCAAATACTTTTTCACAGCACTGTATAAACATTTATCCTGCATTGTTCACGGAGAACAGTAAAGTTGCTAGCTAAACTAACTGTCCAAATTATTAGGAACATCTGTAAAGTCATGAAATCATCTCAACTGATCATGTGGTAGCAACGCAATGCAACAAATTATGCAGGTACAGGTCAAGTGCTTAAGTTCATGTTCAAGTACATGCTGAGATGCTTTTCTGTTCACCATGGTTATTAAGAGTGATTATTTGAGTTACAATAGCCTTCCTGGCCTAGCAGCTTTTTTAAAAAAATGCCTATTTTCTTCTGACCTCTCATTAAAATAGTGTTCTCACTACCAGAACAGAACGTTTTTTGTTTTTCAACTTAAGAGACAAACTGGTCTGGAACCAGCAACCATGGCATGGTTAAAGTTACAGAGCTCAAACTTCCTCCATTCTGCATGATTTTTACAATGAGCTACTGCCACATGCTGATTAGATAACTGCAGGAATGAGCAGATATATAGGTGGTCCGTGTGTTTCTGTAGAAAGGTCTTCTGGTGTGCACACACTTTCTTGTGTCTCCGTCACAAGAAAAACATGACAAAAGAGATTATTTTGATAAATGCTGCCTAAAACCTACATAACACCATTATCTACCACCCCTGGGATTGGGCTTTTCAGAAGGAGAAACTGAAAATCTTGCTAACATCAAGTCTAATAAATGCACATTTATGATGAGAACTTGTTCTAGACAGCCAGAAAGCTGTGGAAAGGTTTGGAAAATAAAGGTTTGTTTCAGTCGAAGAAACCTGGCGACTTTGTATTCACCCACTAAGCATTGTGTTGTGTTTGCTGTTTCTTATTTTGCACACTTTCTTTCAAACAGTTTTTAGGTTCTTAGGACATCTAAATATTTAATTTAATTGCATTATTTCTGTAAAATGTCACAGAAAATATCCATTCAGTTACGTACATGTAAAGCTGATGTTATACCAGAGCAAAATGAGAATGATCTCCGGGGGGGGTGAATACTTTCTGAAGGTACATTAGGTACATCCCTCTCAAACCTTTAGACAAATCTGTCCACCTGACCCTACCTGTTTTACATGTGCTTATCGCTAATAAAATTGAATGTTTGTCTCTTACCTGCTCATATGCCATGAATTTAATGGCTGTCTCTGGGGCAATTTTCAGTACATTGACGCCATTGCCCCGCCACAAAGATGTGATGCCGCCCTCTTTAATCATCTGCTGGAATCCAGTGATCAGACTGATTTTGTTAGATTTTGAGGCATGAACCTGAAACATGAGGCATGAGAGCTTTAGACGTATTCTTTTACCATCGACCTCAGATGTTGTGCATTTAATCAAATATCCAGACCGTCTCTACATCAGTATCGCCTGATCTATGGTCCAGTACATTAAGGCTTTCAAGGGTCCACAATCTCTAGCAGCGCCCCCTGATTATCTACACCATTCATTACGGAAGAAAATGTTCAGCATGGAGGTTAAATAGAGCAGCACCGTAGCACTCGTCTTTTAATTTACTGTAATAAGAAAAAAGGGTTTCCACCGTGTGAGGTTATTTGGCATTATCGTATATCCACATTACTAAGATTTTGATTGTTACAACGTGTGCACGAGAATTGATTCTGTGTGAAATACACAACAGCTGTAACCATATCAAAACATCATCATCTGCCCAGAATTTCACAAAGTGCATCCTTACTGAGAGAGTGGGTCCTAGGTTCCCCCAAAAAAGCAGAAAAAGAAAAGAAAAAAAAATAATGAAGCTGTTGTGATGCTGTACCTGCATAAACACTTTCATTCTGTCCAAGGGAGCGGTCCCTGTGCGCGACACCGCTCCTGCCATGGCACCTGCAGCCAGCTGCTTCCACCACAGACCAGTCGTCTTCTCCTCTTCTGTAAACTCATCTGGGATGGTCAGACTGTCACCAATATCCAACACCTAGGGCACAAATCAGAAACACTAACAAACTACCAAACATAGATAAACAGGGCAGATTGGGGACGAAAAATAACATTTATATTTATTTATTTACTTTCCTGGACTGTGTTTTCTAAATGTCACTTAACAAACCCAAGATGAAATGACATGTCAGTGTGCCAGGTTTACTAATCATAATCTTTTTTCAACACACAAGAACTTAGACAGAAATTAGAACAGACAGATTGGGTATGAGAAATAAGCACTCCTGCTTTGCATGGAGAAGACAATAGAGAGTAAATATATACACCTTATAGACAGCAGTCTTGTCACACTCGATCACACACCAATGTGGTATTCAGTAGAATTGAAATTACTTTTCACCGGAACTAAGAATGCAAGTACTTCCAGAACTAAGAACTGGAACTAAAAATTGTTCCATCATGACGATGCCCCTCTGTACTCGCATATTGCTGTGATTGGTTTGATGTCTACATACTTTTGGTCATTATATAGAAAGACCCAAAACCATGATCAGCACATCATCCACTTGCTACAGTGCGCAGTAATGAAGTCTGACAGAAGATATTAAAAAAGCAAACAGTGCTGACTTATGAGTGACCACAGACAAGAGTTTGCTCTAATGTCTGGAGTTTGCTTGTTCAAATCCTGATGATGTCACACTTTGAATTTATTACTGGCAATCAGAATGGCAAAAGTCAAATGTAGGGATCTGCAAAGCCAATTCAGGAAATATAAGGAATCATAATGCTTATGAAAGATTTAATTAACTTGTTTGTGCTCAACATGCTATTATTGTTAATTTAATGTATTCAAAGGTTTAATGATGTTCAAAACCCATATTAAATAAGTTTGAAACGTTGTTTACTCTTTCAGCAAGAAAACACTTCTGATAACGTTATATCATCTTAAACAACACTTTGTCTCTTTAGTAATTGCTTCTAATTAATTTTGAACTGCCTGTGAATCTTCCATGTTGCGTATCAATCTATCAGTACTTCTAGTGATCGTGATTGTGAGCTTTTGCCAGAGTGCTGCAGCTGACTAATATCCAGCAGTGTGGGGTTTGAGCAGGCAAACGTTTGTTGCAAACTTATTTCACCCCTGATTATAACACCAGACAGTTGATGTTGTGGATGCAGAATGGCATAAAACATACAAGGTCAAATAACCTAGAGGACATTTGTATTAGTTTCTCACTGATAAAACGAAAAGAGATTTGTGGCCATCAGTCCATCCAGCACAGAGAGGAAACTAATCCTGTTTCCTCAGTCACTCATCAGAGAGCACTGAATGCTGGGTGACTGCTGGATGGCAAACTAAGGAGAAATATAGGTTAGAAACCAAAGTGTTTAATAACACAAAGTAAACAACGCTGATCTCCCAGTGTTTGTTAAAAAAAAAATCTGTCCAGGAAGTTTCCTGTCACGCTATCACTCCTGTTTACTCTGCTACTACTATTCGTACTGACAGTCACACACACACACACACTGCATAGTTTTGCACAGTTAACAGGCTCTTCTTTAAGAAACCCAGGAGGATTAAACAATGTTTTGGTTTTACTAAATAATAGTTTAACATTATGAAATGAAAGAGCTTAAATATCACTGTAACCTACACTGTCCTCAAATATCCATAGACTTGCGTTTCTTAACATACACCGTTATCTGATCTCTCATCATGTGTCAGTAAAATCCATGGGGTAAATTTATTCGTCATTAATTGGCTTGGCTGCTTTATCTGTGGTGAGCATGATTGCCAGACAACAAGTTTTAAAAGTTTGTGAGTTTAAAAGAACAACTCTGCATGACTGTGTTAAGAATTCATCAATTTGCTTTTTCCACAACTATGAGCTTATAGTTTGAGATATATGTTCACTTCAGTATGGGGTTATACATGCGCAATACTATGGAGCACAGCTTATGGTGGTGTTAGAGCTACTGTTGAAGAATGCTGTTATAATTCTTGTGCCCTTATCATTCATCTATGAACTGTGAGGTTTAACCCCGTCCATCTTCAAGCTCAACCCATACACTATACATGACTAAAAGATAACTCTATCACTTCACAATAGTACAATTAGTCTTACTAATGACCACAATAACTGCACTGCTCATGAATATTAAACTTTCAACTCACTGCAACTTTCATACTAATCTCACTGCATGTGCTTGGAGGTCATCATCAGCTGTCTTATGCAAGACAAAACTTGTGCAAGCCCAGGGTTGTAAAACAAAACTAAAGTTGTTTGGAAGGACAATTGTTTTTATACCCGACAAAGTAGTGCAGGTGTACGTTTTACTTGCATCCAAGCGTCAAGAAATTTTATTTTCTAACAATCATACTCTAGAAATGAATCTGTTTGGATTACAGTACTCTGGAAAAGTGCGAGTTGCTTACAGTGGAGTGTCTCCAGAAGCGTATGATCTCCTCCAGGTCTGTGGCTGGGTTGAAGAGGAAGTGCTCTTTCCATTCATTCCAGTCAACCGTCATAGTGCCATCCACATCAATGCTGGAAGAGAAAGATCAGACGTAGAGTGCTGCGCCTGAACATCTGGACTGGCTTTGATTCATAAAACAATGCGATGCAAGTTTAAAATGATCACAAGGTTTAAGTTTTAAGCATCACTTGACTGATCAGGAAAATGAAAAGTACACGTATAAATATTATGAAATGATATACACTACATGGTCAAAAGTATGTGTACCCGTTCTAATAGCTGAACACACGTGATTCAGGAACACGGACTGCCAATGAGGTTAAACTCAGTCACACAATCTCCATTAGACAAAGATTTGTTTGTACTGAAGAGCTCAATGTCTTTAAATATCTCACAGTCACAGGATGCCACCTTTGCCTCAAATCATACTGTGAGATTTGTGCCCTGCTAAATCCATCACTTCCATCACCTGTATGCTCAGACTTACAGTATAAAGTGAGGCGTGTGTTGTGTAAGAATCACCTATACTATATTCATATAATTAACATCAGCACAAGAACAGTGTATTGGAAACTCCACAAAAAATGAATACCCAGGCCAAGCATCTGCACGCAAGCCTAAGCTCTCTATGTGCAATGTAAGGTGTCAGATTTAGAGGTGCATGACCCATATACATCATCACGGGAATAATGCTTTAAATCAGTCTGAAGGATGAATTTTGGTTTTGCAGATGCCAGGGGAATACTGCCTAACAGAAAAAGTAGTGCCAACAGTAAGGTCTGGTACTGGGAATAGGCAGGGTCATGGTCTATGGCTTTATTCAGGGTTTGGCCAATTAGTTTAAATTTGTTAAAACAGCTTGAGGGAGACAAATTCCTGTTTTAGCATGACTTGATGTATGTTTTAGCATGACTTGATTCTGTGTGAAATACAACAGCTGTAACCATATCATGTTTTAGTCACAAAGAAAAGTCCATAAACATATAGTTTAATGAGTATGGAGTGGAGAAACTCCTCAAGAGAACCTTTCATATGAACCGGAATGTTGAGTGTCAGCCAAACTTCATCCAAATCAGTAAAGCTCATTTTATCGAACGGTTACAAATTCCCAAAGACACACTACTATAGACCCTAGAAAATCTTCCCAGAAGAGTGGAGGCCAACTCTGTATAAATCCCTATGGCTTTGGAGTGTGTACATACCTGTACAGTACTGTGCAAGTCTTGAGCCATCCTCATTTCTTTATATTAAATGAAATTAAATAATGTAGAATAAAATTTAGAAATGCAAAGAAATGTTTTACTGTGACAGGCTGCACAGTGCCTAAAGATACAATTTAAGAATTGGTTGTTTATGTAACAACTTAAGCAGCAACCTCATTTCCCCTCTTGTCTATTCCAACCACTCAGCATTCAGCACCATAGTAATCACCGGCCTCATCATCTGTCATCATCTGCACCTGCATCTCACTGGTTCATGCCTTAAGTAAGATGTTTTCTATGCTTATATGATTCATACTGTAGGTCACTGTGTGGCTTAACAAACAAAAAACCATTCAGTTGAAACAGCTCAGATACAGGGACTGGACTGAAAATGAGAGACAAGAATTGTTCTTCCAGAAAGCCTGGAGAACAATAACTCAAGACTAAACTAAAAATACAATACAATTTGGCTCTTTGGAAGCAAAATATGGATAAATGAGGGTGTGGGAGGTCAAGAATTTTGCATAGTACTGTATGTTTCAGTGCACAGTGTATACTGTGGTCAGAAGGTTACTGAGGGTTACTGAAAGTTCATCTGAAACTGTGAAACTTGTTTAAGTGCTCTGAAGTTTTAAAAGTTTGTTCGAGATGATAAAATAAAAGAGGTAACCTTTAAATAAACGCTGATTCTCACCTGCATGAGATCATTTCTGCTGCACTGTCTTTCTCCTGGACATTTGATTTAAATCTTAACCTTGTTTACAACGTAGTCCCAGATAATTAACTTTATATCTCTGTGACTGCACATATGCTCAGGGCAACGAGAGCACCATGATAAAATGGATTACAGCCCACAACGATGCACAACACACACAAACAGGGTCGGCTTTTTTCTTGTCTTATTGAATCTATTGAGTTTCCCAGCCAGTCGGTATTTGTCATTTCGAATTTAGCTTACAGTTTATAACTTACTCAAGGCTTTGAGCCACATAAATGCACTTTATCACTGAAGAGGCAGACTGAGCCATGAGCCTCTCACTGTTACAGTGACAGTAAAAGTCCACAAAAAACACTTTTAATTTAGATGTGTGTAGAATGTTTGCTGGCGATACAACTCTTTGATCGTATGAACCTGACGCGGCAGAACTGCGACTTGGTCTCAGCTTTATCACTTACCTTTGAAGAATCTTTTGCGCTTTTTCCTTCGAGATGTTCATACCCAGCTTTTTAAATGCCTCTTGAATCTCTAAGTAATCGATGCGTCCTGAGGAGAAAACAAACAAAGATATAAAAATTGTGCGTGGTCCTCACCAACTCAAATAAACAAACAAATAAACTCAGATGAGAATAAAAACCAACAGATTTCAATATGTAGTCCAAAAAGGAAAAAAATAAGTCCACCGTTCCAACTGCCACAATATAACAGAAACTCCTGCAACTTCACATGAGTGTGTCTAGCAATTTCACAAAGACAGAATGAAGGATTTTCTTCCCAGAGCCAAGACACTTGCACCAGCATCGATGGACACAGCATTAATAACAAATCTCTGAGCAATGAAGTGAGGAAATGGATCTCATCTGCACTCTTGGAAACTCCAAATCTCAAAGGAAATTAAATGACTGTAATGTTTGAAATACATCACATGATCAAGCGGCATATCCGTCATATAATTCAGAGTTTTTCCACCTATAAAGTGATATATAGCAGCAAACCGCGAACCAACAAACCTCAAAACAGAAAAGAAAATAATACTAATGATAAGTAAGTTGTACAAGTTTGCACACTCCTTAAATTAAACTTTGTTAAAGCACCTATCAGTCTTTTTGTGTAAAAGCCTTCAAACTCAGCATATCTTCACTGGGCAATGATTTTCCGCTTTACTTTCTCTGCAAAAATGCTCAGGATCTATCAGATTGACAAATCATTCTACAGCACTGTATGATTTACAACCTCTGAAACCTCCTAACAGTTGATGATCTTCTGAAACTGTTTCAGGATGCTCCAATTTATTGTCCGCCGATTGATATTGCTTGATAATTACTTAAATTTTACAGATAAGTTGTCTCTCAACTGGGCAACCACATTAACCGATACCATTGGGATGACGCAAAATACACAAGTCGAAAGCAACATCAACAGGTCATTGCCAGTCTGAGAATATTACCTCATAAAGTCTCTTTGAAAGTTTTTTTTCTAAAGCAAAACCATATGGCGGACATCTATCAAAAACTTTAAAACAAGAAAACCTTATTCTTCACTTAAGAACAACTCAGCGTGAATAATATGAGTAGGAAATGTTACCCACAAAGGCAGCAGCTAAATCCTATAAGTCGACCCTCAATCAGCCACATATAGCAGAAGGGCTCACACAGCTCAAGCCTTATTCTGCAGAGAGTACAAAGGCTAAAACCCTAAAATTGTTAGAAAAATAATAATAAAAATAATAGTCTGTGTTTACCTTACAGCTCAATGCATGTGGGCTGACAGCAAGTGACTATTTAGGATGGCTCAACACGCTGAACGATAAGAGGAATGGACTGCCTCTTAAAAATGCCAAAATTTATTCTGATATTTAAAAAAAAAAAAAAAAAAAAAAAAAAGCCCACCCTCGCTGCTTGCTAACTTGTAGCCACGGAGACAGGCACAGTTTAGATAAGCTTTTCGAAGTGTGTGAGCACAGGATAGCACAGGCAATTCTATTGGTTTCAGTTTCTTTATAATCTACACGAAATAATAAGTGAATGGAATATGTTGCACATATTGCCTTCCAATATATGTTTCAAACTATATTTGTGCACTGCTTATTTTTTCCTGCTATACATAGTAAATGCATTTTAAATACTACACAATAAATAAAGCACTTTAAATAGCAGATCCCAATGACCTACAGACACACACACACACACACACAAGCGTGATCGGTATCAGTTGACTCGGATTTCAGTGATTGGGGATCAGCCCTAAAGTGATCGGCCCTAAAACCCTGATCAAAGCACCTGAGGAGACCCCAGTTGAAGAGAAGCAGCCACGAAACATGATGCTGCCACCACCACTCTTCACCAGTGATAACCATGATTTTTAGGTGACATGGTGACTTGCTTTTCACCAAAAAAATATGAATTGTATCTAAAGGAGATTGTGAACAGAGCAACAGGGATTAAAACAGAGATTGGGGTGATGTGTGTGTGTGTGTCTGGATGATTACTTTTTGTCCTTAACTCTAATTTGGTTCTTTCTAACATCACTGAAGCACCCAATTTTCTCTACTTGTTCATGATGGCTTTCAAAGAGCTCTGTAGTAATTTTCATTTCTTGGTAATTCTTTTGAATCCCTCTTCTGGCTGAAACCTTTCAACAATGAGATCATCTACATGCTTCATAAACTCTTTATAGGGCACAGACTCAGCAGTCAGGTGCAAATAAGGGGATGACATTATGAAAGTGTGTGCATACTTATGCAACTAGGTTACTGTAAGTTTTTCTTTATCCCTCCTAAAAATGTTTTATTTGTCTTTCATTTGATTTTTTTGGTTTGCTAAGCCACCTTAAAGGTGGAAATGCATCTGACCTGACATCTCCTGGTTTAGTTTATCACAAAAACCTGCAGAGATGTACAGTACAGTACACCCAACTTCCTTGTTCTAAAAAATTAGACAGTTACATTTCGAAGACAAACACTATTTATTAAACATTATTAATAATAACATTTTGGACTATGTTAGGTGTCTTTAAAGTGTAGTGTAAATGTGGCATTCATTAGATAACCCAAGCAACAATTTAAAGAATTGCTTTCACCTTATAGCCTGAAAAATGTGTTCCTGGGGTTAAGCTGAGCACTGCCAGGCAAAGAAATCAAATCTACACTAAATGTATTGTATATACCTACAGACTATATCTGACATTTATACAAGAAGCATTCAAGTTGAACCAAGACTTGTGATGAAATTTCTGGTGAATGAAGGTGTGAAACTAATTGACATTTACAGAAGATTTTAATCATAGTACAGTGATGGGACTCTTGGCCGCAGTAAAACATCTCAATGGTGCAAACATCCGTGAATGATGATCCTGACTCGGAGTCGTTCCTGTGAACATTCAGCAGGTGGAACACCTAATACTTGACATTGACGAATAACTTGTCACCAACTTGTGGAAGAAAGGGAGTTATTGCCACATCTCCCGTACAGTTGTGACTTCGCTCCAAGCCACTTCCACATTTTTGGCCCATTTAAGGAGTTCCTGAGAGAGCAGCGTTTCAGATGTGAAGCTGGCAGTCCAATCATGTCTCCAGCATACTAGGAAAACTTTCTACCTTGGTGGTATCCAAGCACTACTGAAACGCTGGGATAAGTGCATTTGTGTAATACTGGATTACATATAGAAAAATAAAATGATTTTATTACTCATAACTGTTCTGTTATTCTGCACAAAGTTCCACTTTGACTTGAATGCCTATTGTATTATTAAACCTACAAAAGTGAAATAATATCTCACAATGGAGATAAAAACAAACCAAAATAAAATTAACTTACCATCGTTGTTTTTATCTAGACTCTTGAAAGTCAGGTCGAGTTTTTTCTCATGTTCCTTCAGGTAGTTGGCAAACTCTGCAAAGTCGAGCTGCTCATCTTTATCTGAGTCACCAGAAGAAACAATTTTCTGGTGCAAGAGAGAAGAAAACTTTGTAAACATTGCAAGCTTTGCTGATTTAGATGCTCTGTATGAAAAACACTGTGGAATAATTAAGTTAACAAAAAGCAGATTTTAAACTGGGTGTTTCTGCATGTGCACTAGGCTTTTATGTACAGTGATTAAATAGATTTATATCAAAATGCAAATCCACATGCACGCCTATCTGACTATTGATTTATCTAAATGTCGATATTACTGATATTCAAATTTTTTTCGTTGTTTAAAAAACAGAAAAATATTAGACACAGATTATGTTATACTTTTGCCTAGAGAAGTCTCACATTGAAAGCCATTCACCAAAATTAATCAAAGGTTATAGACTGGGAAAACAGCAGGATCTGCTATAATTACAGAACTCATTTAAGCCAGGTGATTAAATTAATAATACATATTGTATGTTACTACTCCACTGTGTATGTGAGGCACCCTAGGAAACCTCACCAGATGTCACAATAAACAATGTGGATGATGCTGGGAATCCAGCAGAGATGGTGTTGATAATCAAAACTAAGTTTTTTCCATTGCAATTACAAATGTTATATAACAATGCAGAAGGGAAAAACAAATTGATTTAGTTAAACATCGCGATTATTGCGTCTGGTGATGTATTTACTCCATAATATATTTTATAATAATAATAATAAATAATTTATTAGAATATATATTTTTGAATTTGAGGTGGTAAACTGTTGCTGTTCCTGTGTGCAATGGATTGGCACCCCGTCCGAGGTATACCCTACCTCATGCCCTGCACCGGATACGTGGTATACAGAGTGAGTGATATTTACTGACCTGATACACAAGGCATACTGTATATACTATGCTAAGATTATTTAATCATTTATCAGTGCCACTGAATCAAAAAAGGTTTAACTCCTACCAAGCTAACTGAGTCACGTAGCTTCACTACTATCTGGCCAACACTGCATACCATGTGTTGTGTTTTAATGTGAAAGACATTAAAGCTGTGTTTATTGTTAGCCTCATTATACAATGAGCAGCTCGTACAGGGGGTTGGACAATGAAAATGAAACACTGGCCAATTTAGTGTTGGAGGTTTCATGGCTAAATTTGACCAGACTGGTGGCCAATCTTCATTGATTGCACATTCCACCAGTAAGAGCAGAAGAGAGTACAAAAGAGGACAAATTGTTGGTGCTCATCAGACAGCAAGTCATTGTGATGTATCAAGAGCCACGGTATCCAGGATAAAGTCAGTATACCACCAGGAAGGACGAACCACATCCAACAAGAGTAACTGTGGATGCAAGAGGAGGCTGGCTGAAAGGGAAGTCCGGGTGTTAACCCGGATTGTATCCAAAAAACATAAAATCACAGCTGCCCAACCCACCGTAGAATTAAATGTTCCCGTCAACTCTCCCGTTTCCACCAAAACTGTTCGTCAGGAGCTCCACGGGGGCAATGTACATGGCCGGGCTGCTATAGCCAAACCCTTGGTCACTCATTCCAATGCCAAACATCGGTTTTAAAGGTGCCAGCAGTGAAAATCTTGGGCTGTGGACAATGTGAAACTGATGAGTCCACCTTCACTGTCTTTCCCACATCCAGGAGAGTTATGGCGTGGAGAAGCACCAAAGAAGCATACCACCCAGACTGTTGCATGCCCAGAGTGAAGCATAGAGTGGATCATTGATAGTTTGGGCTGCAATATCATGGCATTCCCTAGGAATTAGGAAAAGTATTGAGCTACTTTGGGGTGTTTTGGAGGAGCGAGTCAGGAAATGTTTTCCTCCACCAGCATCACATAGTGACCTGGCCACTATTCTGCAAGAAGAATGGCTCAAAATCCCTCTGGCCATTGTGCAGAACTTGTATCTGTCATTCCCAAGACAACTTGATGCTGTATTGGCTGCAAAAAGAGGCCCCACACCATACTAATGAATTATTGTGACCTTTAAAGGATCCTACACCTTGAGGTTTGCGGGATTCCAGAGGCACCAGCAGCTTCAAATACCTGTTTGCTGCTTTGTAATGGCATTTCAGCAGCTGCTCTCTTAATCTGATGAATTTGTCTGGCAGAAACCTTCCTCATTCTGCCTTTATCTGCACGAACCTGTCTGTACACTGAATCAGCCACA
>JAOVVB010000035.1:7190350-7212932 GCA_028570985.1 Heterobranchus longifilis
TTTTAAAAGTGTTTTTTTTTTTTTTTTTTTTACATTTATATGGATTTAATAGAGATTGGCTTGTTTTCAGTGGCCATGACCATTGATCAGTGGATCATCCTCCTTACACCAGTCTCAAAACTCTGTAACCACAAATTAGTCTTGAATTGCTGCATGCTCACAACTTCTCAACATGCGCTTGGTATCAGGCTGAGATTTGAGAGTTTGGAAAGCTTTAAGGTGGTAAAATGTCACCATTCTTTTTGAATCTACAGGTGGCGCTCTAAACTATTCACACTTTGGCATCCCATGTGAAGAAAGAGTGGAATTTTTGCTACGTTTGTTTAAAAGTAATAATTATGTTGGATGACAGAGGATACGTGCTGCTCAGTAACAATGCAGTTTTTGTTTTATTTAATTTGAAGTTAAATATTGCATTTGAAAAACTTTTCTATTTGAAGTTTGTATTGTTTTAAATGCTGCAATAAATTTTTAATTGAGAAAACTAATGTTATAAAGGATGGACTACATGTTCAATTCAGTTGTGAAGATGTTGAATAGAAATGAGGTATAAAAGTGTTAAGTTATAACTTTTGAGTTATGGTTCAACATCTTAAAATTTTTAACAAAGTTGGAAAAAATTCATATTGAATCAGGATCTATATAAAATCGTGATGTCTACAGAATCGCAATATAAATCGAATCACTACCTAGTTTTTCCCTCAGAACTATCATGCTGATAATATTGTACATTCCACATCTTTCTACCCAGGAACAGAGGCCTGTGTGCTCAAACACTCTGACACACCTGTGTTGTTTTCTAAGTAACAATATGTAGAATATAAACATCGGCATTGATCCTTTTTCATAATCACCATCATCAATCTGATTGACTTTGTGCGACACATGCTGGACAGCTAATGATGAAAATGCAAACTAATGATTATTAAATGCTTAATTCCCAGAGGTCTACACTATCCCCCAGCCCGCCCCTTCCAGAATCTCCAAAATGTTTCTTCTTTTTTTGTTATCTGCACTACGTTTCATCCATGATGTTTAACAAAATTCCAGTCATGGAGAAACATGATTCTCTCCAGTCTAGCTCATGAGACTTTTTAACTATCGGGCTGCAATTTAATGCAGAGTAGAGCCGAGTTGCTTGGGGTGTCTGCTTACTTACCACCCTGTTTGTGTGTCTTAACATGCAGGACACGAGCGCAAATGTAATCTATGAGAGTTTTAAATGGCTTTTCTCCTTTTGAGTGATGCATTGCTGCACCTCAGGGCCAGGGCTTATACTGAGTTCCTTCAAAAGCATCTGTTGAATTCCTGGATCCTAAAAGGTGTAATTTCTGACTTTGCCTTTATTCAAGACTTTATAAAGCATTTAATTTTCCGTAGTGCCAGGTGCGATCTCTAAGAGACAGTTTTTCAAAAGCTTTTCTGTGAATTGAGGCAAAAATTGAGGGTAAATAGTGTTACGTCGACAGGTTTTCTTTTCTAAAAGCTGCTCTGGTTCCTGGTGAGCTTTGTACCTTGGTGTACATGGAGTTTTAACGTCATCTCAAATGAGTTCAGTCTTCAGGATAGATGTTTAACTGAAGGATTTTTACTTTTTTTGACTTCCAGAGCAAGAATTTTTAGAATCACTATCTGACTAATAAATCTTTATCTGTCTAAACTGAATAAAAAAAAAGCCTTAATTATAATTACATACTAAGACATATTAGATAACATTTAAGATATTAACGCCTAAGATATTTAATATTTTGTTTTGATTTAATAATTGTGTAAAGTGTAAGCGCATGACACACTACTCTTGTTCATCAATGTTGCACAATGATACCCATTCAAATTTTTCTGGCAGTTCTTTTGTCAACTGCCAGAAAGCTTAGAGTTTAAGGTCTTTTATGCCTCTGACGTCTGACTGATGCAATCGTTCGCTCATCCTCCAGCACCCCATGCAGCATGGCATCATCGCGTCTTCTGTTCAGCAGCTCGGAAAAAAGAATAAGCTCGTTCAGCTGTCACGTACTCGGGGCTAAATATTACACGCACGACACTTCATAGTTTATCATTTCAAGCTCACGTGCATTTTTAAAGGATTATGTAAAGCTCTTTAAAAAGCTTTTGAAAAGGAAACGGAAAAGGTTTTAGATCTGAGTCACAACAGCAACGGAAGAGACTTTATTGAATTTTTATACTTTTATTTTTATTTTTAAAAATTACAGGAAATGTAAATGTCTACAAAGAAAAAAGGGAATGATTAAGCAGTAATATGATAGTTAGCAGAGACTATACTGGGAGTATTGGTGGTGACCACAAATGGGAATTCACAAAAGAATTTAAAGAAATTGAAGTAATATCAAAAAAGAAACGAACTCCAAAGTGCTCACCGCTGAGCCGGCCTGCTACTTTTGGAAAATTCCACCCCCTTGGTACGCAGTAGGTAATTGGCACGCAGCAGGCATGACGGAGGAATGGAAATGAAGTGGCGAGTGATGCGCTGTGCCGAGGAGGGGTTGGCGGGGGACTCTTTTATGGCACTAGTCGGTGTCCAGCTGTGACGCATTGCTTCGCATTATCAGGGGCTCCATTACAGGAAATGAATAGAGCCCATTTTACTGGGGGCTTCATTAGCAAAGAATGAAGATCCAATCTGCGAGGCCATTGTGCATGGTGGCTCCCTGTGAAAGCTCGTGTGTAAAACAGCAGCTGAGAGCGCTCAGGCTAACAACAGGTTCTTCCCCATGCACCCTGTCGTTACAGTTATATCGATTTTAAAAACAGTAGGTGCATTTTAATTATCATTAGAGCAAAAATGATGGAGAGTTGCAGCTGAAATCAGCATCAGTATCAGCCAGTAAAAATATGGCGAGTTCAGTGAGCATCATCAGTCATGTGCCTTCTCTGTATTCATCTTCAGTAAACTTTTCTCTTGGTCAGGCACTGCGCATGCACGCACACATGGCACACACATAACTTCCCAAAAGCAATCAGAGTAGTTAATCCAACTACACTCGCATCACGTCAGTCACATCAGTCATGTCAGCCACATTGGTCGCTTCAGTCTGTCACGTCAGTTGGTACATCAGTCACATCAGTCGGTTTAGTCAGTTGCGCCAGTTGCATCAGTCAGTTGTGTCAGCCTGTCGCGTCAATCACTTTGGTCTTGTCGCTCATGTCAGTCACATCAGTCGAGTCAGTAACATCAGTCAGTCGCACCAGTCGCATTAGTCAGTCAAGTCAGTTATGTCAGTTAATCACATCAGTCAGTTAGTTAACCCACTTAAAAATGTTATTAGGTTTGTACATTTTGCAGAATGAGATTCCCAGCAGTTGCATTGTTAAAGTTACAAAGTAACAGCAGACTGTAAACTTCTGTCTGGTTAACCACTAACAGCACTGGCTAAATGATAAGGTGTAATATAATATAATAGTTTTTCACCCAATTACAAAATGGTGGATTTTTTTTTTTATATATATAATTAAAACAATCTATTATGGATTAAAACACCCAATTACATTTGATTAGTGCTGAAAGCAGAAAAAAAACACCATCACACCTGCAAATAATTTCAGTGTGATGATGTTGGTCTAACACACAACCATAGCGTTATTTTTAACATAGTAAACTAACACAAGCTCGGCCAAATTCTCTTATCTAAATTCACTTTTTGTAAAATAATTTCTGCCAAAGAGGACCAGTTTGGGTTTCTTTTAATTGTTATACAGATCCCAATCCCAGCTTCAAACTGATCTCTTGTGTTTGTGTGTTAGAGTGCTGGATCCAGCATGAGCTTCTCCAAATAAACAGCAGTATCAGAGCTGTGTAGCTCCATTAGGAAGAGTGTCAGAGCGAGGAGAAGGGAGATTAATGGCTGCGTGCGTTGGTCTCTAACCCTGCCGATCCCGCCTGCTCCTATCAGTCTTCTCCCAGCACCCGCCTGCAAAGCCCCGCCCGCCGAACTTCACCCGTGTCACCCACCACTGCCGACATCTGTTTATCTCTCTCCCCTTCAACCCCCCACAAACCCCTCTCGCTCTCTTGTGCTCAGTTTTTCTGTCTCCGGAGGGGAGAGGAACCTGTCAGTGCTATCTCCAGAACCCGTGTGCTGGTGAAGGGAGCAGCACAGGTGGGCGATAATGGAATCCCATTAGACTTGAGCAGTACCCGCTTCACACTTATCAGAGTCCTTGCAGGCTTCTGCACTCGTTCCCAAAAAAATACATTTACAGAATATAAATAAAAAATAAACAAATGCACAAAGGCTCGGTTAATTTGGTTCCGAAAGAGGACGGAGCTTTAACTGGTTTGGACAATCCCAATTAAATGCGTGCTGACATTGTCGCTTCGGTTGCAATGCTTCAATCACCATTATCATGGTCTGACACATGAAGCTGCTTAATGGAGAGTGCAATAACAAATGCTTACAATGCGATGAGCCAGAATTCAATACACACACACACACACACACACACACACACTGACTGCATCATCTGCCATCTGCTTTAAAAAGTATTATGACACACTTACCCATGTACGCTTTTCATATAAACACTTAAAAGCAAAAAATCGTGCCATTAATCTTTTTACAAGCAGAGTTACTATAAATGCAGGACTCCAGACTGAGCCACTCGAACTAACGATGAAGCTCATCAGCCGCATGAGCATTTACTCGAATAAGCACAAGCATCAAAAGTTCAATGGCAGACGTGATGGAATTTTCTCTTACACTCAGCTAGACTTCAAAAAGACCTATTCAGAACATGAAGCAGACGAAATGATTCAGGGCTTCCCGCTAATGACTTGGTTAGATGGCCTGAAATACAAGTATTAGGACATGAGTGAAGTCTGCTAAACAGCTGTCCATGCTGTCAGCCAGATTTAGCCTAGTCTTTTTTGCTTCACTGTCTAACGAGAGACCCTTATCGTCCTGTTCAGGAGTTCTTTGAGAATCCTGCATTTCGCCCAGATGGCTTGAAGCTCTACCCTACGCTGGTGATCCGTGGAACAGGTCTGTACGAGCTGTGGAAGACGGGACGCTACAAGAGCTACTCTCCAAGCACTCTGGTGGACCTGGTGGCCCGCATCCTGGCACTGGTGCCACCCTGGACACGAGTGTACCGCGTGCAGAGGTTGTATAGTATTTGGTTCTGAAGATACTGATGCTCCTATGAGGGAAATTTTGCTTGACAGATCTATACATAACAGCCGAACTTTTATACTGTATAAATTTTAGTTCAGGGCTGCTGTCACTACAGAATCACACATCATAAGGGAAATGGTTTCGTTCTGTATAATGAGATGCCCGTCAGCAGACGACATAGCATCACTGAGAGTCGTGTCACGTGACTTTTGACTACCATCTCAGAACGCTGCTATGACATTCGCCTAAATCCACCAAAGGATAGGCAGTGTAAAATTGAATAAAACCAGACAGGTTTTATATACTGTACTGCCTACATGTACACTAGAAGTTACAGTATAAGCCATTAACCACATGCCGAAAATTGTGGGATTAAGTCCCCTTGAGTTGCTGAAACAGCACATCCCACAGATTGACACTGTAGAATTTGGGGGGTAGTCAGCACCTTCAAGACTTTGTCATGTTCCTGAATGGTGTTTGCCATGCATCAGAATGCATTATTCTGGTGAAAGAAGCCACTGCCATCAGGGAACACTGTTTCAATGAAGGGGTGTACTTAGCCAGCAACAATGTTTAAGTAGGTTTAATGTATTATATGAATAGCAGGACTCAGGCTTTGAGCGATGTTTTGCTGGGAAACCTTTACACTGGCTCTGCCAGGTCACCTTCCTCCCATCCATCCTGGTGCCTTATTGTCCACACACACAGCCACATGATGTAAAAGAAAACATAATTTATGAGACCAGCCCTTTTTCATTGCTCTGTGGTCCAGTTCTATTGCTCACAAGCCCATTGTAGTAGTTTTAAGTTAGTGTCTCAGGGCATGGGCATGGGCACTCTGACCAGTCTGCAGTAAACCTTTCCTCAGTTTGATCTGCAGTAGCTCTACTATTGAACAGGCCAGCCTTCACTCCCCATGTGCATCAGTGAGCCTGCCCATGACCCAGACTGAGAACATCCCATAAGAACTGCAGTTTTTAGATGCCCTGACCCAGGTGCATAGTCATCAGTGTTGCCCTGTTGAAGTAACTGAGATCCTTTCACTTGCCCATTTTTCCTGCTGCCAACGGGTGCCATTGTAACAATATAATCAATGTGATTCACTTCACCTGTCATTTTTTTTTTAAATGTTATGGCTGATAGTTTATGCATTCCAATTGGCTAACTACAACACTGTTCATCTGGAATTTTGACTGTAATGACAGCAATTTGCAAACCTGTGCTGTGTCTCTGAGCATGCAGTACACTAGAGCCTAGTAATTATTTTTTATTGTATTTAATTATATGTCTAGGCTCTTTAAATTCTATAAAAATGTTTTATACTTTCATACCATGTAGAAAGTAATAATCATGAATGGTGCAATGCAATCTTGGTGTGAAAACCAGTTTGAATTATATCCCAGTATTTCATTTCCATTCATCTCTGGAATTCAACAGCACTGTAGTATCATGGGTAATATCATCTGGGATATATTTAGAGTTTGGTTGATAATGTGAGATGTTTCTATCAGGGACATTCCCATGCCACTGGTTACCTCTGGTGTGGAACACGGAAACCTGCGAGAGCTGGCACTGGCCCGAATGAAGGACATGGGAACTGAGGTGAAATTACCTGAATTAATTTTACAATCTTAAATTTTTTTTTCGGTGGAATCTGTTTTACTAAACATTTCCCACCTGTTGGTTCCTTCAGTGTAGAGATGTGAGAACCAGAGAGGTAGGAATCCAAGAGATCCATCATAAAGTGCGACCATACCAGGTAATCATTTATGGTTGATGTCTGTGGATTTGACACATTTGTGGATTTCTTAAATGCAGCCGTGTTCATGTCATGTAGGTGGAGCTGATCCGACGAGACTATGTGGCCAATGGAGGCTGGGAGACGTTCTTGTCGTATGAGGATCCTGAGCAGGACATCCTGATCGGGTTGCTGAGGCTTCGCCGCTGTTCGGCGCAGTCTTTCCGGCCGGAGCTAAAGAACGCGGTGTCGATCGTCCGTGAGCTGCACGTGTATGGCAGTGTGGTGCCCATTAGCAGCCGAGATCCCAGTAAATTCCAGCACCAGGTAGGAATAAAGCAATAGTTAATTTTGAGAAATCTGACACTTTACTGCACAGATCAGGTGTTGTTTCTGATGTCTCTCAATATCAAAGGGCAAAGTAATTACAGCCAGGCATGTAATTGTGTTCAAGTAGCGTATGTCAGGGTGCTTTTTGACTTATTCATAATTCATAAAAACAAGCTCATATAGCATGCACAGATTGAAAATCATAGTTATAACTACCAGTAGTAAAGGAAATTAAATTAAGTTCGCTTTCAAGAGCAGGAAAAGAAATTCAATGTGTAATTCAATGTACAACTTTTAACCTTTTAAGAACCTCTTGTGGAGTGAACATACTCTGCCTGGCCAAAAAAATTTAATAAAAGTTGTGCACACTAACATTTCTGTAGCTTTGATTACAGCACACAATGTGGTGGCCTGTTCATGTGTGAAAATGATTTCTCATGCTCCCAGAACCACTCGTTTCCCAATCTAGACTATACCTGTATGGGATCCGGAAAGAAAAACTCCATAGATGTGATTCATTGTATTGCCACATAACGTTGCTGAGCCTAGACCTGAGCAACTGAAGCAACCCCAGATAATAACACTGCTTCCAGAGACATCACTATGCATGGTGCATCACTTCTTGCGTGTCCCATCTTACCCTGACGTGCCCATTACACTGGCAATATGCTTAGTCTGGACTCATCAGACCACATGACCTTTTTCCGTTCTCCATTCTTTATGCTCTTTAACAAACTGAAGCTGCTTTTCCTGATGAGTTTTACTAACAAGTGGTTTTCTTATGGACAACCAGCTGTTAAGTCCTAATCCTGTAAGTTCTCATCACATTGTGTTTATGGAAATGCTTTTACTTTCACTATTAAATATAGTTCTGGCCATTTTTCGTATGATGCAACGTCACCAAGCGTTCGTTATTTTACAAAGTTGATGTTCAGCACTATCCTTCCAGATTTTAATAATGCATTGGATATTTACTATTCTAGTCGTTTTAATGTTGTGTCTGCTTGATGAAGGCCAATAATTTGACCCATTTGGAATGGTGACTCTTTTTTGGACCAGGCAGTGTATGTAGATATACCTCCAGCTGATCAAATCATGTAAACATGAACACATGTTACAAAGCATGTTATGTTCTTGGATTCTTACCAGAACAAGTTGACAAATTTCATGCAAGAGTCAATATAGTCATGGAGAAAAGTAGGCACAACGCATAGGGTTCTTACCAAACCGCTATAAATTCTAGGCAGCTATGTATGCTTATATTGATGAAACTTTTACTGGTAAATTAAATCGTGAAGTCAAATGCTGAGCATCAGAAATAACAAAAGGGCACAAAAATGCTGAATACGACAAAGAAAACATGCATCAAATGCCCTTTTTTCCCTTTTCATAGCCCTGTTAAATCATAGAGAGAAAAACTTGACAGTGCCTTGGTTTTGCCTTACATGTGACTCTTTTATTAAATCCTTGTGTGTGTGTGCGTGCGTGTGTTTGTGTGCGCTCAGGGTTTTGGGATGATGTTGATGGAGGAGGCGGAGAGGATAGCCAGAGATGAACACGGCTCTGCCAAACTCGCTGTTATCTCAGGTATTGAGAGTATATTCCTAGATTTTTTTTTTTTATTACCAACCCCTGCTTTCATCATTCTCTTGAATTGTCCTTGCTCTCCTGGTGAATAAACCCCCATCCCACCGGATCAGCTGCAAGACAGAGATAATGGTAGAAGAAAGCACAAGAGTTTCTTACTTATTATGCAGGTTTTCACACTTGTATTAAACCCATGATTGGCACTTTGTCGCACAGATATGTCTCTCTGTTGGAAGGATTAAACTGCGGCATTTTTTGAAGAAGGAGAAGTATGTATTGAGTCTCTGACTATTGTTGCTTCTTTTCAGGTGTAGGGACTCGGAATTATTACAGGAAGCTGGGATACGAGCTGGAGGGGCCATACATGGTGAAGTGCTTGGACTGAAAGCAGATGCACTGAGATTTTATCAGCTTTCTAGGCAGAGTATACTGCCGGGGTTAAATTGTTCTGTATGTGTGTATGAAAGAGTGAGACAGATGGGTAAAAAACTGCCAAGACGATTCTTATTAATTAGATTTTTCTGACTTCCTGACTTAAATGGCATAAAAGTATGACTTGCTGTACTTGTATCAAATAAAGAATATAAATTTGTCAAATAAAAAATATTTATCTCAGGTGTTGTTTGAACATTGATATAAGTTGCATGTTATTCATCAAAGAAAGAAAAGAAATCTAGCACACTTTGTAGATTTAAGCTGAACGTAACTAACAGACCTATCAGTCCGTACCATCAATGGAAATTATATAAAAAAACAGATTAAAGTAGCAGCAGAGGTCTACTGTCTGAACGACAAAAAGCTTTTAAACTCAGCCTTGGTAGTCATGTGGAATTAAATTGCTTTCATTCTTGTTAGCAATAAAAGGTCCAATCTGCGTCGCTCACAATCTGACTTTTCACTAAATCTACGTTTGAGCCTGTTGCCATGCTGCCAATTTCCATCACAAGTCTCCTGGGGTGGTGAAGCATCTTTTCTTTGTAGGAGAGCTCATGATATCTCTGTTGATGGGTTTTTGCTGCTTCATTTAACATTGTAATACCCAATTATTTCTCTGTCTCAGGCGCCGTGAGTCAAGGTGTCACTCGAGTGATGACTGAATGGTCTTTAAAACTGCTCGTGTAGGGTTTGCCGTCTGAAAAATCGTTTCCAATAAACTGGAAAATGTCATCCTTCATAGAGCAAAGGTTTTTGTTTGGTCTTTTCTAGTGACTGTCCTCGTACACCATGTGATTACATGCATGCTTTGAGCTTGTAATTTACCAGCAAAGGCTCGCCGTCGTGACTTTATTGGACAGTGAGACGGCCACTGGAACAATGAAGAATGGCTTGTATGTATTGTGTGCGATTCATCAGGTAACCCTCCTGGGACCTTTATAACCCAGGCTTTCGACATAATAGAGTTGTATAATTACTGTTTCAGTTCATTTATTGGAGAAGGAATCTCAGAGATGATGACCACAGTGTGAATGGGTGTGTGTTTTATCTACAAACTCTGTGGAGCATAAAGCAAAGGCCATGGGGGAAATGGCATAAATGAGAGCTATTTAAGGCCCTATAAATGCATCACATCATTTGAGGACAGAGGCCATAAAGTTAGAGAACTCTACACGGTTTGGTTTATTTGCATTGTCTCTAAGGTTTTTTTTATTTATATATTTATATATATATATATATATATATATTTCTTCTTCGCTCACAATTACTGAGCTCTTTGAGCTAAATACTCTGGTCTGGTAACAGTATAGGTGTGTCCATGAGCTCTAGCGAAAACTAGAATTCAGGTGTTCCTTGAATCCAGTCTGAACAATGTTTATGAATCTTTTTAATATGTATGTGATTCTTAAAGTTGCTTAAGAGTTATATTGTACTTAAATAAAAAAATTTAAGTACAATTAAAAATAATTTAAATACACCGCCTGGCCAAAAAAAGGTCACAATAATATGTCGTTGGACCATCTTTTTTGCTGTGATTACACGCACATGGTGTGTTTCAATAAACGTATGCAATGTCACAACATTTATTTTGCATTTATTTCTTTCCAAAAACTTGTATTGATGAAGGGAGAGTTTGAACACTGCGTAAAGTCTTCTCCAGCACATCCCAAAAAGTCGATCGATGGGAAAAACCTGGTTATTCAGTACATTTAGATCGTCAGCTGACCTCATTATTGGGCATGTACTGTTGCTGAGCCTGACCAACAAGAAGCAACCTCAGATCATGACACTAGGCGTGAAGGGCTCATCGCTCCATTCACATTTCTTACCCTGATGCACTCATCACTTCGGAATGGGAAATCTGAACTCATGAGACCAAATGACCTATTTCCAATGATCCACAGTCCATTCATTATACTTACTTAAAAATGTAAGCCTTTTTCACCTTATAAATTTATGTAATTCTGTAATGTTAGTGAAGAATAATGACATGCCTCAGAGCCTTCCAGAATTTCCCGCCAGAGGAAGTGACATCATTTGGTGCAAGTCACATGCTTTTTGATTTATGAACGCTTTAAAGTTTTTTTTATGCCTTTTTATAACAGAGGTAACAGAGTTGACCAGAACATAGGGACAGACACAAAACATATTTGTTTTTACTGAAATTATGTATAATACACAAATTTTTATATTTGGTGCAATTGTTTATGTAACTTAATAGAGTAAATACACAAAAAAGATTTAAATTAGACCTTCTTATTTCATAATAATTCAAATTGAAAGTATGAATCAAAAGGCAAAACAGTCAATAATAGGTGTAGTTGGAGTCTTTAAGTTAATATTTTCAAGACAAAATGTCCCTAAATATTCATAAAATGATTTTTAGTGATAACTTAATATAATTTGTGTTAAAACTCATACAGTATATATCACATCACTCATATATATCAAATACGTATAATATACTGTATATGTTGCCGAGGAGCCATGTAAATCACTGCAGTAATTGCAGTGGAAGGCTCTTAACTATTTGTTTACTTAAATGCAGGTGGTGACATCTTTTATCAACTTGTTTAATTTTAGTTTGACCAAAGTACCCACGATGTCATTTTTGGCCTTTAAGTTTGAGGTGAAGATGAATTCCCCAACTTACAACCGGTAGAAATGGTTCTCGACTTGAAATTTTAACTTGGACTAGTCTTCTCAACTACTACTGTAGATTATGGAATGACATTGTCATGGCTGCTCATATAGCGTAAAATGTAAAAAGTGCAAAAAATAGATTTTACTCCTCGTAAAAGTATCCTAACTTAGATTTAAGTTCGATATACGTTGAAATACTTTAGTGTGGAATAGATTCAGCCGAATTAATAACTACATTCAAAATTCTTTCTTGTCTTGTATCTTGATATATGACAGCTCAAACAAAGAAACCATTTTGGATCCAGGCAGATTTAATCTAGATCCATCAAACTGGAAGTTTCATTTCCTGTCGAAGACTGAGGAAAGCTCTGAGCTGAAAAACCATTTGACAAGTCCATGCCAGCAAAAAAATGGGCAATAACTCTTAAGGAGAAAGCTCAGCAGCTACTTCAGAACCACTGGAAATACGTGAGCGATCATTTTGAATGATACAAATGTCTTCTTTTTTACACCAGCTGCATTCTGGCAGTCCTCAAGAAAACTCCATATTTCCTCTGCTAGAGTTTTGGACGCTTCTTTCAGCTGAGCAGCTACTACAGGCTGCACTCACTGCCTGAGATTACGCTGCTCCATCAGTGTGAATGCATTCATTCTAATCCTACAGTAGCTGGATTTTTTAGCTGGAAAAATTAATACACACATTTACGTTGTTATATTTCACAAGGCTGCAAGGTGGCTCAATGGTTAGCACTGTCGACTTGCACCTCCAGGGTCCAGGTTTAGTTCCCACCTCAGGGTCTGTGTGCATGGATTTTGCATGTTCTCCCTGTGCTTGGGGGTTTCCTCTAGTTCCCCCGGTTTCCTCCTACAGCACAAAAACATGCAGACTAAGGTAACTGGCGTTCCCAAATTGCCTGTAGTGCATGAAAATGAGTAAATGTTGACCGGACATCCTACCACAGACATAAAAATGGGATGGATGAATATTTCACAAACAAGTGCATAAACAAAAAAAACTTTCTGTAATATTCAGTGGATAAGAAAAAAAAAGTCAATGCTTACAGCGGTATGGAGTTGTCTTTGGGAGAAATATGCTTCTTTTTAAGTGGACCTTTTCAGGAAACACAGTTAAAATTCTATGCTTTTGTGAAATCAAAAATCAGATGGATTTTTTGGTATCTTTACACAGCTAGCAATAATTCACCTTTATGACTAAAGTGCCAATCCAAACAGAAGATGGCATGATGCTGCCACCAGCATGCTTTGCTGGTTGTTTGTTCTTTGGGTGATCAGATGACTTGCCCTTGGATCAATTGTGTCCTTTAGAAAGGAAGCTCATGACATTCTACCTCAGTCTTATCAGACCATAACACACTTTGCCCCATGCTTGGGGTGATTCAAGCTTGGATGTTTTGTTCTCATTAAAAAGAGCTACCATCTAGCCACTCTACCCCACAGCTCTAGAGCTTGTTACCACATGCAGGGAGTAAGGATCACTTGCTTCTGCAGCTCCTTTAATGTTACTGTTGGGTTCTCGGGCAGCTTCCCTGACAAGTTTGTTTCTTGTCCTTTTACTGAATTCTAGGAGGACTTCACAAGAAAAACGTCACCTTCCAATCTTTCACTTATATTTTTGCCCCTCTTATGATCGATACGATTTGACTGTGTGCTCCTGTGCATGCTCTGGCAGTCGGTTTGACTGTGGATTTGCATTATTTCATAAATGTACCCCAGAGATATTTCAAGAATTTATTTAAAATATTTGAACAATGATAAACACAAGCAAACACCGACAACACACATCTACAAGAGACTTAAACGGCGCGATACATCTTGTATAAAGCCTACTGAGGCATTGGATAAAGAAATACTTTAAGTTCAAATTTCATAGAATTATCAGAAGGGGGAAGAATGCAAGTAAAAAGAGATCAGTGAAGGTCTATGGCCATATAAACTCTGTCCTGCAGCTGTAGCGCGGTGGGACGTGCGTCAGGGTCGAATGCCAGCATGTCCAAAAGCAGGGCACACAAGTCAGGGCTTGGCGTCGGAGGCAACGGCGGTGCCCGTCGTGTCCGCATGGGGATTACCAACTGCAGAGCTGGATTTTGACATAAAGCCTCTCCAAGCGGTGTGAGCCATCGACCCTTCTCCACATATGCTCCTGTAGATGGACGAAAGTATACAAAAGGTCAAAAGGTCATTTTCTGTTTGACCAGCAAATTTATTATTAAGCATCTAAATTCAAGGCTATTTAATGAATATAAATCAGCAAGATCAAAGTTTAGTGGGATGTTTCTGGTAAGGGTAAGAGCAAAGCTGATGCGCAAGGCTCTACTCATTAGTATTCACTACAGCGCAGAGAAAACACAACACACCCCGTAAAGCTGATGGATGAGAGATGGAAAAAACAAACAACACCGAAGGCTCTAAACTGCCTTTAATAAATAGGCTGAGACATCTGACCTTTGTGGTAGCCAGCTCTGAGTAATTACAGCGCTGCTTGAATTGGCTGGCCACTCCATCCAAAGCCTCTTTACTCAAACCAATTTAGTCCATCACCAATAATACACTGTGTCAATGGACCCTTAAGTCAGGCACTCAAATGCCACCATACATAAAATTAAGCACAGCTACCATCCTGATATAGTTTCGATGCACTGGTTGGCATTAGCGAGGGTGAGTTCGGGGTCACACGCAGCCGAAATGGCCCCAGATGAGAGACATTATCGGTAAACATGGGCTCTGTCGATTACAAGAACGAGACTGGTCTTATAGTTTCTGTGGACGTGCGTGGCTAAAGATGAGCAAATGACATTGTGTCAGGGATGTATGGGGAATCAGTACAGTTTTGAAATAAGCAGTGTAGCCACTGAGATGTGAAATTAGAATAAAACGCCCCAGTGACATTGGACTGATTCCTTTAATTCTTTAAAACATCCTTATCATGAATTAGGAATCCAAATGAACCTGGGGTTGAAAGCATGGCATGAAGTAGTGGGCGGTAAAAAACATCCCAGCATAAGTTTATCCCCAGGTGTTAGGATGTATATTACAGTGTGATACAGTATCAACCACTTTACCACCCCAGAAAATAATGCCTTCTTGCATTTATTTAGATGGTTTTTAACAACATGGACTTTCAGCTAGATTTCAGTAGATTTCAGCTTTACTGGCTAGCAAAACTAAACTGGGATCATGTTCGCAAGTCTTGCGCTCACCCAGCTGCTCCTCGTTGGAACCATCTTCCAGAAAGGTGATCCTCTCCAGCACGGCCCAGAAAAGGACACCCAGAGAGAAAATGTCTGCTTGGGCCGTGTAGGTATGTCCAGCCCACACCTCAGGGGCCATGTAGAAGTCTGAGCCACACGTCGAGGACAGGGCCAGTCTGCTCCGTTCTCCTTCCATGGCGCCGTCTATCATCTTGCTCAGCCCAAAGTCGGCCACCTGGAGAGGAAATGAAAGCAAGCGTCAGCCTCGAACCACAAACTTTGATGGTAAAGTCGGTCTGTGACATTCAGGTGACCCCTGTGCATCGGGGAGGCCCCCTCCACCTTGAATACTAATGTTTAGTATAATGTGTGAATCATTGGTAGACTGCTTAATTGATTAGCGCTCTAGAGGTTTTAGATTATTAAAAACTACGAGGGGTGGCAATAACTTTCAGCCGATTGACTGTAATGTGAAAGTGGTGTTGGTGAACGATGGTGTGTACAGTTCCCTCAGACACACTAAAGTTGGCGACAAGTTATTTTTAAGGATCAGGTGTTCCACTCGCTGAATGACTCCACCTCCGCTGGGATCATCATTGCCTTCTTTAAAAAGTCTGCGCCATTAAAATGTTTTACTCTGGTCTTATTGCTGTATTTATTACTGTTTTATAACTTCATTCAGCAGAAATTTCAAATCCTGGTTTGACTACAACACTCTCATATTTAATAAAAATTTAAATGCTGTGTAACTTGTGTTCATTGTTTAAATCTTATGTCTTGTACAAAACTTTTTCTCCAGCCAATTTGCTGTTCTCCAGTCCAGTAGGTAGGTGAAGGTACTGCAGGAACCGCACATAAATGAGTGTATCAAGATGTTTGCATTTTCTGCCAAAGATGTGGTACTGTATATTGGCTTTTAATTTTAGACTGTTGATAGTTTATGGAAATAATTTTAGTGTGAATCGAACTGCCCCAAAAAATTATCCATTGAATTGCATAATTAATTTAATTGAATCCTACAAGCATTCAAACACCCGCTTTTGAGATATTGCACTGATGAGAATCCTGGACAGACGTACTGAGCTAGCCAAAACAAGGGCCCTGAATAACTGAACATAAGCTTATACAGTACTCACTCACTCTCACTCACTCTCTAAACAACGTATCCTATACAGTAGGAGGCCTGGAGCGTATCCCAGCAGACTCACGGCACTAGCTAAGGTATACACCGGACGGGGTGCCAATCCATTGCGGGGACAGTAAGTAGCATTACTATATAATGAACAGAAATGACACTACTGAAGAAAAACTGTTTTATCTACTTGAGCTTGCTGTGAACTTTATCCCGTGTGGGGATCTTAAAAATCCTCAAACATTACATAAATACACATGTCATCACATATTCACATGCAGGTAGACATAAACATGTGCTTACATACACATATACAAGTTGACTGGCTCTTCTCATCTCACGCTTTTCATTTTCTCTTACTGTTGGCCTTGTGTTGACATGCATTTGACAAATAAACTAAACTCAGAAGCATAAAGCAATATCACAAATATAATAATGAATAATTATATTACTCAAAGTGTTTTAATTAATTTAAAAAAATGCTTTTTTTTTATTCGAAAGAGTTTTGGATGATGGTCACATTAGAATTAATTGGCACAAGAAAGAGCCATAAATCACTATTTACTATACTATATACTATAAATCACCATTTACTATACTATATACTATAAATCACCATTTACTATACTATATACTATAAATCACCATTTACTATATTATAAATCACCATTTACTATACTATATACTATAAATCACCATTTACTATACAATAAATCACCATTTACTATACTATATACTATAAATCACCATTTACTATACTATATATATCACAATTTACTATACTATATACTATGAATCACCATTTACTATACTATATACTATAAATCACGATTTACTATACTATACGGTCTCCTCATCTGGGAATCAAACCCGGGTCTCCCGCATGACAGGCGGGGATACGCACCACTATACTAATGAGCGACAAACTACCACTCACACTCACACACTATATCACGTGTCTGTGCACTCAACAAAAAAGTTAAACTAAAAACAAACAAACAAACAAACATCCATCCATGCATATCCTGCAAATATCTTATAGATGACGAACATCTGACTCCTGTGAGCTCCTGTGTAAAATGTTCATGATTTTGCGAGTGCTGTGGTGACATAGGATTCTGGACAATGAGAGCTGGCGGGTAGAGATTTAGGCTAATGTTCAAATTTGTTCATGTTCTTGTTTAATTTGATGAATTATTTATAAGATGTTCATAAACGATGAGTGATGTGTAAATTATGCTGATTCCTTGCAGGCCTTATTAACCTACAATTTGGAATGTTTTTAAATAAATAATCAATTAGGCTACATTAATGATCTAATGAACTAATGACTGAACTGATAGATTTACCCATTAAAAAAAACAAGCAGTCAAAACACAATTGTTCTTTGATAAACTACATTTTTATGACCTTGTTAACCATCACTGACTGTCCCGTTTCTCCTGCACATGTACTTGGCAACGTATTTTCTTTATAAAAATACTTGCTGGCATTCTGAATTTTAGGTTGTTTTCATTTACATTTCTCACATAGTAAAGCTCTGTGTTCTTGTGACCAATCATAACGCAGAAGGCGGGATGTACTGGAAGAGATTGGAAGCCTAACCCAACCTTAAAGCTGGATTTAAAAACGTGCTTTGTTCATGTAAACAGTCCAGTTGGAACCTTCAATCGGAATAATTTTAATCGGATTGAAGAAATTATGTCTGTGTAAACAAAGTTAGAGCTTTTATATGGCATGCTGATCACAATCGCATAATCGCATGCAAGTTTTTGAGACACTTTTGGCAGAAAAACAGAAATCTGATGCTGAAAATACTGAGCCATATATTAATACTGGGCGTATCCAGTGGCGAGGGGTTTTCTGTCCGGCCTTAGATGAACTAACCTGCTGGAACGCTTCATACCAAATGGTATTTATTAAGAGTGGGAATAACAAGGGATCACCCAATATAATATTATCCCGATACCTACGTACTGATTCGATTTATATTATGATTCTGTAAGTATCACGATTTTATAATATCCTGATTCAATATTGAATTTTTTCAGATTTTGTTACAATTCTAAAAAAATTGGGACTAAAATAATTTCCCCTACTACACAGGATGCTGTGCTGTTTTAATAGTTTAGAGCATGCCACCTGCAGGATTATAGAGGAACAGCAACTTTTTACTACATCGATTTAAAAAAGAATTTTGTAGTCGATGTGCCAATACATGAATTGACAAATGAATTTACTCAAAAGAATCATAATATGTTACACAACCGTGTCAAAATGTGTCGTGTATATATTTTTGGCACCAAAACAGTGACCATCACAATTTGGCCCTTGTCCACTTCCAGCCGCCACTGTTTTAATGACAAGAATTTTAAAAGAGCCAAATTTTAATGGCTACATTACTGGGTCAGAGCAACTCCAAAACTGCTGCTCTTATGGGATGTTCCCAGGCTGCAGTGGTCAGGACATACCCAAAGTGGTCCAAAGAAGGAAAACCGGTGAAGTGCCAGTAAAGGGTTTACTGATGTACATGGTGAGTGAAGACTGGCCCATGTAGTCCGATCCAATAGGGGGACAAAGGGGGACCTACTCAATATTAGACAGGTGGCCATAATGTTATGGCTGTTATGAGTCCTGTAAGTGTCACGATTTTATAAATGTACTGATTCAATAAATAAAAAAATTCAGATCTTCTTACAATTCATGTTGGCTATTATTATGTCAGTAAATCCTTCATTTAAAATTCAATCGAGTCGTTATTCTCCTGTGCATACATCTGCTAGGAAAATGATGCTCCCACAGTCTGGTACAGTAATGGTATAATGCAAGAATAAAAAACAGACAAATTTCCTCTTTACAACATTGATGTAAAAACTGTGAGTGAGCTCAGATCTAAGACCTGCTTTATAGACAGGGAATGCAGCGGTCAGTTGCTGTTTCTGATTCTACTCCAGCTGTAACATAAATAAGGTTTGTCCAAATGTATAATTAAATGTTTCTATAGTTACAGCTCATACACAGATCCTCGTACAATGGATGCGCTCCGTAATCTAAATCTAATAATAGATCATCTATTATAATAATCTTTTAAATTTTAATGAACAAGCTGTTGCCTTACGGAGACATTTCTTTAATGTTCATGGAAGGAGTCTGGCTTGTCTGTGCTTTGTAACAGTCAAGGTGCTTTGTAAAGTTTTCCCTGCATACATAGCACCATGATAGTGGGGTGAGAGAGGAGAGAAATGATGGAGAAGAATAAATGTTTAACATTGCTAATGTACGTGTAAAATAATAATTAATATATATATTTTTTTAAAGAAATAAACTTTTCTCTTGAATGTTGCACATCATTAAGTATATCTGTAAGCTGTTAAACATTATTTTGGTATATTGCTGAATGTTATTCAGCATGTATATTGCTAAATAACATATTCTTTAATCCATCATCTGCTAATCAGACAATGTATTAGAAGGAACGCATTAACATAAACCTATTTAAAATTCACCTGGCACTGAACTTCGACCTGTCTGGTTCAGGATGTTATTTTTAAAAAATGAATGCAACGGCACTGTGATATAAAAATATTAACAAATGTAATAACCTACTCCATCAATATAAAGTTTAATAAACAAACTTTTCATGTTAAAAAGACTTGCGATTAAGGCTAAGATTTTGTCTTCCAGGATGTTTACTGGAAGATGATTACTGAGGGTTACGGCCGCACATTCAAAGATGGCCCCTGACATCACAGAATGTACAGAGCTGCAGAGAGAGAGAGAGAGAGAGAGAGAGAGAGAGAGAGAGAGAGAGAGAGTTAGCAAAAGCCACACCCCCACAGACCCTCAGACATGCCCATTAACTCACCTGCTCCTCATTAGATTCTAAGGCCATTTAGACATGTAGCTGGGTATTTTTAAAAACGGAATTTTCTCTGTGTTTTGGCCTTTTATCCACATGCAAAGTGAAGATTTTCCAAACCTCAGTTTTCAGTGGTGGTGTGTGGATGGGGGAAACGTCAGGGTGTAACGTCACCTTGTGTGCCTATGATGTCATTGTCTGTGTGCTAGTCTCCTTGATTTGACGTCATCTTTGTTTATGAGGATATTTTATGCAATTTTGGACTGACGTACAGTAAACTAGAGACTGTGTTAACGTTGCTTACTGGACTTTTTATATGTACGTAAATACACTCGCAGTTACTCACGCATTACGTTAACAAACAGAGGTATCTGAGCTCACTGCTGCTACATACAAAACTCTGACGACACAGACAGCGACGGCAGTTTTTGACGGAACCCCATCGGACATGGCGGAACCGGTTGACGTTTCGTCTAGGCTTCTGATTGGCTCCCTGTTGATTAGGGGTGCTCCTGACAGCCCTTAACAGGATGTTTTCATGTGAACAAATATATTTTTAACATGTACGTCTTTTGAAAAACACCTGGCTACGTGTGGAGATGACCTTTGTTTCCTGTATCTGTCCTACAGTGTCTAACTGCTGGATTGTGCATCATTAAATAAGAACAGAACTCTCCTGAAGAGGGCGCTACTTGTGCAATCCACAGAAGCCTTTATCCCGAGTGACTTAGATGTATCTCATCGTTACAGCTAAGCAGATCAGAGTTTAGGTCCTTGCTCAGGAGCCTAGCAGGGGCAGCTCAGTGGTGCTGGGATTTAAACTCACTACCTTCCAAAAGCATCAGAAGTCCAAGGTCTTAATAGTCTAATACAACAAACTGGGTGCAAAGTGCTCCAAAAACCAAACAGAACTGCATTACTATTTGCACATGTTTCCTGTGTTTCCGTAAAACAAGCATTGAATATTAAAGCTGTGCTTCACGCACACTCAAGGTCTTGACATGTGAAGAGTGTAAACGATTCAATCTGTGCTTTACCTTTATCACTGGGCCGGTCTTAGTTAAGCAGACGAGCACATTGGCTGGTTTCAGATCCCGGTGCACTATCCCCAATCCATGCAGGAAAGCCATGGCGCTACTGAGCTGCCGAACCACCTCATGGTTCCTCGGGATGTCTGGACTCCTAGACAGTATGTACTGGTTCAGGTCTCCTCCATCGCAATACTCCATCACCAGCCACAGAGCCAAGCAGCGTTTTGGCAACTTCCCTGTTGATCCCAGGCCCCTCCTCGACTTAGCCATGTTTCTTGCTTGACTTTTAGACTCCTTGTCTACGACCCTTCCTTTGAGTGCAGTCTCCACGAGGTCAAGAGGCAGCTTGTCTGATTTTAGCGGCTGAAGCGTTTTAGGGCCAGTCTGTACCAGGCAGTTGTGGAGGGCGATGACATTCGCGTGACTCCTGGCAGTGGCTCTCATGGCCCAAAGCTCCTGCAAGTAGAGCTCAATGCTTTCAGGGCTGCAGCAGGGCAGACGTTTGATGGCCACTGTGTCTCCTCTGCGGCCCCACCAGCCTGTCTCCATCACATGACCTTCAAACACCACGCCATAGCTGCCCCGTCCCACTTCCCGCTGCAGCCTGTAGACCTGCTCCATGACAGATGGCTCTACCCTCACTGGAGTCTGTGTGGTACACAAGAGCCTGAGGTGATGATGTTTTCTTTTGTTTGAGCTGCAACAACAGGAAAAAGATATTTACCTCAAACCACAGCAGATCATTTCAACACTGAACTTAGCTTTCCAGGCGGGGGGTTTCCAAACCAGGGGCAAATGTTTGCACTGATACTTTATTAAATGGCACAAAACTACATTCTAGGAATCTAGAAATTCTAGCTTGTCTTGATTTAATTTCTTGATAAACCGAAAAAGTCAGCATGATATACTGCAATTATATTGCCAACATGTAATATATGAATACACCAAGTTCTCTTAAACATTGGATAAAAATAGTATCTTTGATTACATTGCTTCTTTTTTTTTACACAGTTAAAAAATATATATATATACACTGCAGTATATACAGAGCATCTCCATGACAGATGGCTCTACCCTCACTGGATACACAGTGGGTATGGAAAGTATTCAGACCCCCCTAAATTTTTCACTCTTTGTTATATTGCAGCCATTTGCCAAAATCATTTAAATTCATTTTTTTCCTCATTAATGTACACAGAGCACCCCATATTGACAGAAAAACACAGAATTGTTGACATTTTTGCAGATTTATTTAAAAAGAAAAACTGAAATATCACGGGGTCAAAGTATTCAGACCCTTTGCTCAGTATTTAGTAGAAGCACCCTTTTGATCTAATACAGCCGTGAGTCTTTTTGGGAAAGATGCAACAAGTTTTTCACACCTGGCTTTGGGGATCCTCTGCCATTCCTCTTTGCAGATCCTCTCCAGTTCTGTCAGGTTGGATGGTAAACGTTGGTGGACAGCCATTTTTAGGTCTCTCCAGAGATG
>JAOVVB010000035.1:7258097-7292392 GCA_028570985.1 Heterobranchus longifilis
ACATAACACAGACAGCACAGTGTGCACACGCACACAAACACACACACCGCTCTTTCAGAGACAAACACAAGAGAGCTCACACACGCATTTCACCTTTACTGTGTCTCTCATTACCAGATGAAACCAACCGTACATTGATTCACAAAATGGAAGGGAAGAACGCATTAGTGTATAATCACTGACTCCTGCATCGATTGGGGGGGTGAATTAAAGGGCAAAGCAATATCATCTGTTGGTATAGGCCTTTGCTACACACAAATTACAGCTTCAAGGGGAAACAAGAATACCTTAACCTTACTGTCTACTAGTGCATATAGCCTAGCCTATGATGAATGATAATAACAATAATAATATAGTGGAAGACATTTATGTGGCTAGAAAACCCACTTGCTTTGAATGTACTTCTGAAAACTTCTATAACACATCTGCAGATGAGCATATCAATTAAGGATCACAGTGGACGTGTGAACACCTGGGATTCTAACTGGAGACCTTCAGGTCATTAGTCTATTTGCCATTCTGCTAGACGGTGACAAGCTAACCACAAAGAGCCTGAGAACAGACGGTATCATTAGCTGGTTTTGGGAATACATTCATTTTTTGGCTATACATGAATATGTAATATATATAAGAGAAGAGAGTCGCCAGAAAGCTGAAGGCTATAATGCTTATAGTAGCATATGCATTGAGAACAAGCCTAGGAACCAGGCCTACCCGTTAAGTTCATGTTTCATTCACTGCATATCGGTCTGGCCTCGGTGCCATTCAAAACTCCAATCACAACCGTTTATCTCATATGGGGCGGGTTTAAGACGATGATTGACAGAGGAGAGACTGTGGGCAAAAACAAGCAAGATGGCTGCTGCTGATGCCGGTACGTCCATTCACCCAATGCTTTAAATGTTTTCAGAAACATATTTTAGTGTTCAGTTGAGCTGCAAGAGTTTGTGCCGCAACTGTATGCTGGTGTTATGAATAAAAGAGTTACCATGTTAGCTGGTGACTTTCAGCTGAAATTCAGATAAAACAGTCAAACTAGGCATTTTGTTTTCAGAAACACATTTTAGTGTACTTTGTAGCAGCCATTTGAGAAAGTTTGCAACCAGGTCGCCAGTTTTTATCCTGTTTCAAAACAGACCGAGCACAAACAACCTGCATGTGTCTTTCAGCACGTTGCTCTGATTCAGTGGTGTCAAACTCCTTTTAGTTAACGGGCCACATACAGCCCAGTTTGATCTCAAGTGGGTCGTACCAGTAAAACCACTGCACCAAGATCTGGCATCCTATCTGCTGCAGAGTTTCTCGGCTGTTGTCCTTTGTCGGGGCGCACGGTTTTTGCAGCCTTCAGTATGCATGTCTTCACAAACTCACTCCCAGAGTTTTCTGATGCTATTTCGATAGCAATAATGTAGCTTTCATAGCTGCATCGCAGATCTCTCGGCTACGACTAAAAACAGACTGTTGTTTCCTCAAACCTGCCAACAATTCATTTATCTTCTCCGTTATCAGTTGTTCTTGCAAGTTCTTGTATTTTTCAAAGCACACTGGCTTCTTATTTACCCCTGTAAAGAAATAGGAACTGATCCATTTTTCTTGGAAAACTCAACACTCTGTGTCCTCTTTTTCCTTTTTTACAAAGACATTTTCCACCGGCGGCTCCAACGCTTAACAGTGTTTTTGTCATGTAAACCTGTATGTAAGCATCTATAACCACGGCTGGATTATGGACCAGGCCAGTGAGGCCAGTGCCCAGGGGCCGCAGACTGCCAGGGGGCCTCCAAGCTTGGAAGGAAGTTGAACGCCAGGGCCCTCAGTGTGCACAGCGCAAGCTGACCAATAGGCCCTTGGGTGCATTTTTCCCACACAGAAAATTTACCAGAAATCAATAAGCGGTTCGATAAAGAACCAGACAGATAAGCAGAATTGATAATGACATTGAATAAAATCTTGAAAACAGGAAATAAATGTTTTGCGAACTCTTGAAGATCAACCGAAGGCCTTAGGGCTGAAACGTCATGTAAATAAAAAAGAAAAATGCATATGGAGCCCGAGTGTACAACACTTTTTTCCCCGTTTTCAAGTCTGCTTTCAGTAATCAGCACCTCACTACAACTTTTGGTGTGCCTTACTTTTTCTATATTATGATTAAAATTGTATCACTTCTCATGCCTATGCTTTTCCTTGGCTTAAAGTATTCAATATTGTATATGATGCATCTTTCTAAACACCAATGCACTGACGTCAACCAAGGCAACTTTATTGTAACAGTAGTTTATTACTTGCAACTTTTCTTCCATGGCTCTAGTCATGTGAGAGGCTCACCTATGAGAAGTACTGTTCCAACTGCTAACCCGCCACCTGTTTGGATAAAAAAAATAATGACATCAGTAATAATATTATCAGTCTAATATGACAGTCTTACTCTAAATTAATGTGAATCACTTGGAGCCTTGAGAATGGAGTCTGAATGAGGATGAGGATAGGGAAAATCTTGTTTTACCTCATTTTAAAGATCTCCAATGTATTCTCTCCTTAAGAACATTAATGTTAGTTTATTTCCATTACAATGGTTTAGAAACAACCAGAAAGTGAGATTCCTCATAATATATTTGTAGACACCACACTTGCAGTACACTGCTGCATTTATACAGACAAACTACTCATAATCACACTTTGGTTTATCAGTGCCCAGGTTTATCACTGGCTCATGCCATAATAACTGTCAAGTTGTCATATACACCTTTTGCAGTCCAATTTTAGGTTATGAATCATCAATCTCACCTTATAACAACATGAAGAAGTTGTCATTTGATATCAATTTGGTAGATTTTTGGCGTCCTTGATATTGAAACATATGCCAATTCTAGCAAAACATTTGCTTTTGTTTTTAATGACAGCTGTTACATGAAAATGCATCAAAGATTTTTGGGACTATTTTGATCCTTAGTGGCTTAAATCAGACAGAGTTGAAAATTCTCTATTTCTGGCATCATCTTAAGTGCAGATTAACTTATTGACACAACTTCAAGCAATGGACATGGACATTTTCATGTAAACACATAGTATTTGAATAGGTTCCAACAAAATATGCCTTAATTCTGCATAGTATCCATGCTAACGTTAACTTTCACACTTTAGTACAGGTTGTATTGTCCTGACAGTGACAGCATTCAATAAACTGCGTTAATCATGCATTGCCTCTTTCAGAAAGTAATTACACTATTATTATTTAGTACCTAACTGCAGTGTAGCTCATGGATGTATAATAAACGTTGCATAGCATGTGTAGCTAGTGCTAACGTTAAAATCAACGGCAGACTGACCGAGCAGATAGTCGAGTGACGTGACACCGGTCGAAACTAAGAGTTGTCCATTTTGAACCGAGGGTCTGGTACCAGGTATGGAGATTAACTTGCTCCTCGTTTTCTTCTGAAAACTCGTAGTATTGAACGGTGATCGCTCAGCCGAGGGTTTACCCACACTGCTCATGGGGGCTGCCATACTGCTTGTAGCGTGGTGACGCCTGTGAGTGTTTTGGAGCGTGTTGTCCAATCAAAGAAGACCTTGGTGGCGCTCGACCAATGAGGGCAGCGTTTGTTACAGGGCCGCGTGTGGAAGCTGTCAAAGGGAATTTCAATTTGTTGTGGTAAATGCATGGTCGGAGCAGTCAGTAGGTGAGTAGAGCTAAAGTCGCTTGTTATATATTTATCCTGTTGACATAAATGTGAGCTTATGTGTTCTTGGCAATGACCAGCACCTATCCCGTGCCTTTTAAAGGAACCTAACGCATGACTTTGTGCCGCTATGACCTTGTTGGTTCATTGCATAGCATTACAGAACATGAATATTGTTTGACAGAATTAGCCTAGCCCCTTCGTTTACAGTCACAGCCCATCTCGTGTTTATTTAGTAGTCAGAGTGGAATGAACTGCCATTAAAACTGGCTGTTAATGCATGACAACAAAGTTGTAGGCACAATATTCTATTCTAGGGGAGAGGATACAGGGTATATCACGCCACGATACGACCATTATCCCTATGTTCCCAGGGCACGTGTGTCTCTTGATATAAACTAGCATTGTAAGTGGTTGGTATGATGGGTGTTTTAAATGCAGTTTGGATTGTAAAGATATGTTCAACCACTGTGGAGATATCAATGTCAAAAGCCAAGAAAACAAGTAGGCTGTAAACTGTGGGTGATTTAGAAGCACACATTGGGAATTTGACCGAGGAAAAAACATGGCTATGAAAACACATGAACCTTTTGGAAGGTCTCCCTAATGTGTCATATTAAGAGGATGTTGAGCTGGGAAACATTGAACCTTGCTAACATACAGTAGATACTCATGTAAATGAGGAGAACATAGCCTACATATGTGAATGGGGGAGATTATGTTCAATAAGCAGTAATTATCTCTACACTAAGTTGCTTCACTGTATAATAGATTGCCTTCACTGTCACTGAATTTAGGCAAAACAGATTGAAACTGTTTGTGACAAGGAGCATAGAATCAGAGTGGTTTTAACACACACACACACACACACACACACACACACACAGCAACATGTAAATGAGTGACATTATTCACACCTATATGCAAAGCAGCCATAACTGCCAGGAGGTGGGCTATTTTAGATGAAGATTACATTCATGATTCACAGTATGTATGTATTTATGTAAGTATTTCATTTAACACAGCAAAAAAAAAAAGCAAATTACTGCAGTATAACACATTTTACTTTTTAAATTCCAAATGTTAAAAAAGAGCAGAAATGCTTGGTGCCACTGTATTAATGACAAATGGCAAAAGAGTATATTGTGATGTTAGCTGCAGTGTCTTAATATAGGCTAACAGCTGCATTGATAATTTATCTCACCTCTATTCTATTTTATTCTATTACCTGTTGAGACATGGCCTTTGTAAAAACACGATCAAATAATCTGCCAATCTACTAACTGACATCCGTAGGTCATGGTAGGTCTTATGTAATGTAATGTAGAGTAATAAATAGGTTATCAATTGCAGTTGTACAAGTGCATCATGAATAATACAGAGCAGCTTCATGTGCCTATGCACATGGTTGCAGCTCTATGTAAATTGACATGCATGCATGTGTATTTGTGGTTCTATAGACTATAGTCATTTTAAGTTGACAGTTAATGTCAATGTGGATCCCTGTGCATCACTTTCCCAATCACATTCAGTTTGGAGGGCTCAGCAGGTGTAAAGGGGAGGAACGCTCAGCAAGCAGGAAGACACTGCATCTCAAGGATAGCTGTGGTGAGCACCAGCATCTTCTGAATGGCACTCAGTTTCTTTTTTTACTGTATGCTTTATTTATGGGGTTTCGGGTTTACACAGTGATTTGATAAAAGTACCATACGTTATCGATTTACACATCACAATTATACATCACATGATGTAGAAGCGCCCAGAGGGGACAACGTACAATACCTTAACAGCAACACCGTTATCACACACACATGCAAAATGAAAAAGAATAAAAAATTAAATATATATATATATATATATATACACACACACACACGCACACACACACACACACACACATACACACTGTATCGATACAGCAGCAAATGCTGTAAATATTTGCATTTATTAATAACTCTGGAATTTGAAACAGAATATTAAATTTCCTTTTAAGATCTCTGTGGGCCAGAATGTTAAGTGTTTAAGTTGTGTGATTGCTGTGATACAGAATAATAAAGAACAGTGGTTGTAGTAAATTCTGTGTAGGACATGGTCATTATTCAGAATCAACGGGTATTGCGATATGTGTCATATCGTCTACTCCGTATCGTGATGTGTATCGTATTGTGAGGTTGTATATACCCAGCCCTATAATGTGTATAACAGAGTGGAGAAAAAAACAAAAAATTCCCCTCGGGGATCAATAAAGTATGTCTTTTCATCTTATATCTAGAATATATTATCAATATTATATCAAATATCAAATTGGCATACACATTTGAGCAACATAAAACCAAGAATTGCAACAATTTAATCTATTTAAAATAACTGAGTATATTGTGGCTGCCCTTCTGTATGCTGAAGTCTCCAACATTAACAAAAAACTTTGAACTCATACATGAGTTTGTAAGGGACGTTCAGCACTAAAATGTGGAATGTATAATGCTTTTGTACTGTATAGTGTATTAATACTGTCTGACTGATGAGTGATCAGTGTAATCCTTAAGACAGCTGTAGAAAAAGCGTTGTGTGGCAGACAGAGGCCAGAGGCAGTGCAAGATCACAGGACACTGTAAGGCTCCAGAGGAGGCAATAGCCCAACTGCTCACTTTACAAATGCTCTCAGCAGAGGCAGTCCTGCTGTTTTGACAGTGCTGTTGAGATTTATATGTGCTGACAGGAGACCAAGGGAATATATCATGACTGACAACACTGGGCATTGTGGAAAGCCTATATGAGACAAATAAGATGCGCTGACTGACCTGCATCTCAGACGGAGGAGAGCCTGCTTTCAGCAGTGCAACGTGCAGGATGTAGGATACATTGCTGTGGAAACTTTCTCCATCTCCTCTGCGCAGTCACCTAATTTCCAATTGTCTCAAATCCCAATTTAACCCTTGGGCTCTGATGTACAATTCACTGTGTGGCAGTGTAAATACAGCAGCCTAATTGTGCAAAAACAACATAATTTTCCCCCTTTTTCAATGTGTCATCTGTGCATGTTTTTGTTTTTCTGCAGTGTTTTTGTCTGTTTTTATCAGTCTCTGTATCTGATTGAGCTATATAATGGCAGCAGTCATAACATGTCAGACCTTTCCTGGTCTGATTGTTTTGGTTTCTTCAGGGTAATTCTGCCATCAGTGTGGAACTGCGAGAAGCACTAGACTTCTTGTGTCCGGGGGATGCAAGATTATCATCAACATGCACCATATTTGTTTTGTTAGCGTTGAAAGTAAAGTAATATTCTAAGGGCACAAGTACAATAAGCGTAGGATGGGTTTTGTACGCAGCTAATTTTGTCTAAGGATTGGACTTTTTCCATTTATTCAACATCCCATATTTTGAATAGCTTTATTTTTATTTGATTTTGCTGATATTGCATGAAATACAGCAAGCCATATTTAGCTTGACTTATAGGATAGGAGAAAAAAAAATCATAGGTTTTCTTTTAGGTTGAGGTGTCTGTCATTAGTTTTAAAATATATCAGGCTTTGTCGTGAGCCGGCGAGTGCAAAACACAAACTCCTTTGTGAATCTGATACAACACCAGATAAGATCTCTCAATTCTCTCAGCACTGGGCCAGCACCACGCATTCGCTTGTGGTCAATACAATAAGGCTTAGTGGCTGATTTTTCCATTCTATGTAATTGGCTGGGGACTCTGTCAACCCACACTTCCTTTCAATTCATAGCAGTTGTATTCATATCACTTGGCTATTATTTGCTCTGGCTGACCCATTGATTGTAGGTTTAAACCCTCAGCTCCTCAAATAGTAACGTCGCTCAGCTGTTTCACGGCTATGTTGCCGTTAGCAACAATGAAAAGAGCAATATGGAGATCAGTTGCTTCAATTAAGCCTCTGATAGATGGAGGCGAGACACATAGTACTCTGTGACTGGGACTTTTACATCTGTCAGTCTCCATCCAGCCAGGTGTCTGTGTCTAAATCAGCAGGATTATCTCTGATTGGACTGATAGTTGAAACAGACCCCCCCTCGTTGCCAAACCTCCTCCTTTTTATAGATCACATTAAGATCAAATCAAGCTCTGCGCAACAGGACTAATGCCCCACCCTCCTCTGCCTTCTGCTGCCCAGAGGAAGACATCAGAGGTGGGATCCGTCGCCTCTCTGGTGCTGCCTGCTCCTCCAGACTCCCTTCCATCTGGGATCCTCAGGGAGAAAAAGAATATCTGACAAGGGGCTTGTAAGCCTCTTAGCCCCCCTGTTGCCCAGCTCTCTCTCAGCCCATGTTTTCCTAATTTAGTTGTGTAAGGAGTCCACTGCAAGGCCCTTATGTGCTGTTTGGATTGTGATTCTCTTTGTGGTCCTAATAGACTGGCCATGTTTATCAATTAACACTACTCAGCCAGTGGCAGGTTCAATTCTCTTGAGACTGGTAGCGGTAATTCCTTTTTGAATATTTCCTTATGGCTACAATAATGCAAGTTTAATTAGGTATCAATTTTGATGTGCTGTTATTGACTTCACCTTCACTACTTGTTTTGTTTGCTCTTCCTATAAATTAGCAGAGTTTCCACTAAAATGCGATGGTACTGGCTCTGTAACTTCAACAAAAAAAATGTCTGTTAATTTATTTTCATGCTGATTTGAAGCAGAACGTTTTTTTCTATCTATAAATGTATTTTTATAGAATATTGACAGCAATAGTATCTTTAACTTTAAATCACAACCTTGATGCATAGATGCCACCAGTCTTAATTATATTACAATTTACTTAAACATTAGAATAATATCGCCATGGTAATTTCACCACATTTGATTATATGAAAGAACAGTAACAACTTGCCCAGTGCTTATCAACTTTTGAGAGACCCTTTCCATTTTCTCGTGGAAGTGTCTGTCATAACGACCTTCAGGAAGCCTCTTTATTCATGTCAATGCAGATGGCAGAAATACACCTTGCTCACATTTTATTTTTCTCAAATTGTACACTTAAAATGCCTTTGACAGCTCGGTGAACACCGTGATAGGCATCCCCATTATTGCTGCACTTTACGCTCATAGTTGGTGTTGCGAATTCTTTTATTTTTTTCATTCATCTACTTGTGATCGCTCTGCCCTGAGTGAACGAGGCTCCCTCAGTAAGAGGATCACAGAGTTAAACACACAAGGTGTTTCCATCCACAGCTATTGATTTGGGATCCCCTTCTCTTCCCCACTGTAGCGCTGCGCTGTGACCACGGGAGGCTGGTGGCCACAGATGGTTCTGCAGAGAGGGCTGCGTTGGCTTTCTTTGTTTTCCCATGAACATGTTTGGCATGTAATCCTGGATTAATGGAGAGACTTTGTGTTAATTTACAGCTGTAATACAGCGTTCAATTAATGCGGGTGCTCCCCAACACGCACATGTGCTGGGTATTAGGGGGCGAGAGATAGTGTGGGTTGTCTTACTCTTTGCTCGGGGGAGTTAGAGGTAATAGAGATCCAATCATAGGTCTCTGTGGATGTCCACCTCATTCTGAATCCCAAAGGAGTCACTGCGGCTCATATATACACTTTCTATGAAACACATAGGTAATGCTTTTGTCTGTGCACAGTCACACCATATCACACCACATGCGCACACACACAGGCACACACTATCAATGACAGAGGGTGCCTCAGAAAACCAGGCGGCTGCATATGGACTCTCTTGATATCAGTCACTGGCCGTGTGATCTTGTTATGCAAAGTCCCTTAATCCCTACCTATGATGAATGCAGGCTGGAATGGAGGGGGGGGTTGAAACAGAGATATGAGGGCAGCTGTAAGGGAGGCTGTCCACTGTGTTTTGCGAATGAGTGCTAGCAAAGATTCCTGATCCCCAGCCTAGCAGAAAGAAGAGCACATGTGAGATCATGTCTGAGAGTGCATTACAGTACCTCGATGACAGAGATGCTGGTGGAGGAAGCTGAGGGGAAGACAAATAGAGCTGCTGAACATGTCGCCTTAGTGCAGACCTAGAGATTCACATTAACCTTTAGACCACTTGCTTCCCAACAGAGGAATTACAGGGCCAGAGGTGCCGTTGTACCAGCTGTGGGGAGGGCTGAGTTTATAGTTCCTGTGGAACAGAGCAAGAGACCAGAGCAGAATGCGACGGGAAAGGGGCACTTCATTTGGGCCCTGTGCTGAGTGTGTATATGTCCCCCTTCACCTGCTCGAGCGCCGTTATTCACAGTGGCGGCAAAAAGCAGACGGTTGCGGCGAACGTGGGGAAGAGCGGCGTAGCGGCGCACGGGGAGGTGAAAGGATGGAGTTGGTCTTTTGCGGATCAGAGAGGATGGTGAATGGGCCAAAGAGACAAACCATGCTAGAGATGAAAGAATAGATAGAGGGTTTAATAGGTGGAATATAGTTGGCATGAATGAGAGAGCTTTGTGTGTGTGTTTGTATATGTGTGTGAGAAGAGCAGAGGGGGGTAATGGGATTAGGGGTAACACCTTTGGCAGGGCTGGGAGAGCCACCTGACACCCGGTCTGTTGGGGACCTGGGGAGAAGGGGGGGGGGGGAGTAGAGGTGGTGGGGCAAGGGAGAAATTGGGGGTCTAATCCGTGTCCATCTTTGGGAAGTCATTCCCAGAGCTCTGAGGATTTGGGGCTTTGGTTTCCGCTCTACTTGTTTTTGTTAATAATACCCTGGGAGGGAGAGAAGACATGGAGAGAGAAAGAGACAGAAGGAATAAGGGAGACGGAGAAAAAGATTTCTTTACCCTGTGGTGGACTGGCAGGACAGCGGCCTGAGCTAGAAATGTTTGAAGTGCAGACTAACCTCTAAGCCAAGCTGTATCTATTCTTTTCAAAAACACACAGTTTCAATCTGTTTGTGTATTTGCATGTGTGTGCACGCAGGTGTGCCTGCGTACACACACACACACACACACTGTGCACGACAGTATGTAAAGATTGACTTACTTTCTTCTCTCCATCCAACAGGTTGCAGCTTGAGTAAAAGTCAATAACCTGAGTGTGGCTGGGATGTTTGCTCAGAAGACACACGGATAGTCCTTGTGTGTGTTTGCGTGATAGAGTGTTTGCAGTGGGGGGGGGCGGGTGCTGGGGTAAGTTGCTCTGGATGAGGGCGTCTGCCAAATGCTGTAAATGGTAGGAAACCAGCAAAGACTGGTTTCCCCATGGAATGTTACTCAATGGATTTGACCTTTCATTTCTTTGCAGGAAAATTTCAGTTCCACATTTCTGTTTTATGTCACTAGATCTTTTAGTGCCCTTCATCTAATGTTCTAACCTATGTACTCATTACAGTGATGTCACCACTGATAGATGTAAATCTTCTTCAGCTTCTCTTTACTCCACAGCCCCCTCCATGCATCACATAAGCGTCTCAGTATACCTGTTAGGGTTCTGTTTTGTACCTCCTGCAACAAATTAATAAACAGTATGGCTGGGGAATACCATCACATGTTGTCTATATTACATTTAATAAAATCAGGGTACGTTTAATGTTTTAAGAACTATCAAGGGTTAGCACTGTGGCGTCGCACCTCCAGGGTCGAGGGTCATATTTTGTTTTAAAAGAGTGTGCTAAGCAGCTGTGTGGTGTATTTAATCTGAACCTTATATGGGAAAAGCCTATATGGAAAAATCATGTCTGGTCTCAGTTCCTAAAAAAAAAAAAAGACAACCAAAAGTCAGAAAGACTTGTGCATCACACATCATGAGGACCATGGAAAGGCTGGTGGTTCCTGGCTTATTTTTCTTCAATGGTTCAATCAGCACTGAACCCTTTATAGTTCACTGATCAGGAAAATGGAGGTGTGAAGGATGCCATCAGTTTCCTTTTACAGAAAGCGTCCACACACCTGGACAAACACGGTGTCATAGTGAGGTTTATGTTTGTAGCCTTCTCGAGTGCTTTTAACACAATACGACTGAGACTGCTAGGTGAGAAGCTCCTCTCTCTTCTACGCAAATTGAGCCATAGATTGTACACTGGATTATGAACTATTCAATTGGTTCACTACAGTTTATGCAGTTTAAAGACTGTGTATTGGACATGGTCATAAGCAGCACAGGTGATCCACAGGGGACTGTCCTAGCTCCTGTCCTTTTTACTCTATACACCCTAGACTGGTCTGCAAAATTATTGTGATGATTTCTGAAATAACATTGAAGTTCTAAGTTTAAACTCAGTTAAGTTTAAACTCAGTTTATCACATTTACTGTAAGAAAGTGAAATAATGAAGTAGAGAGAAAGACTTATTTCAGCTTTTATCACTTTCATCACATTCCCAATCGGTCCCAACATACATTTAGAATTTGGTAATATTGGTCAAATGTTTCGGGTAGCCTTCCACAGGCTTCTTACAATACATTACTGGAATTTTAGCCCATTCCTCCTGACATAACTGGTGTAATGGAGTCAGGTTTGTAGAAAAGTTTGTTACACTTTTGCAGGTCTGTCTACAAATTTTCTATTGGATTGAGGCCAGGTCCACTCCAATGCTTCAAATTATTTATCCATAAGCCATTTTGCCACAACTTTGGCACTTTGTGGTATACTGATTGTAAACGAGTGTGGAAAATGACTTGGTCGTGATTAGTATTTTAACTGACTTAGCAAAACTATAATTTGTTAACATGAAATCTGTGGAGTTGTTAAAAAATATGTTTTTCAGATTATAGTACCAGTCAAAAGTTTGAACACACCTTCTGAATAAGTGGATTTATTTTCTACATTCTAGAACAATACTAAATTTTTTCAAAACTATGAAACAAGTATGACATTAGGTAATTAAGTAACAACAGCAACAACATCAGGATGAAACTGGTTGTCATGAAGAACATCCCAGGAAAACAAGACCAAAACGTTACCTCTGCTGCAGAGGAGAAGTTCATTTAGAGTCACCAGCCTCAGAAATCACCAATTAACAACCAGCACCTCAGATTAGAGCCGTTATGAAGCTTTACAGAGCATAAGACAGAGCATAAGACAGAGCATACACATCTCAATATCATCTGTTTAAATGAGATTGCATATTTGGATGACTTCAGCATTGTAAGAAGAATTAAATATCAGTGTGACTGGGAGCGTATGTGCGTGCTAGACCAGTATGCAAAATATTGCACACAATATTTCCAAATCCAGTTATGCATACTAGTTCATTTCTGTAGATCAGGGTTAGGTTACAGTTACTCCTGTACATTTGTTTCATTTAATAATTAATAATGATCCATCTTATTTTCCGTTATCTTATTTAATTAACAGATTATACGGAAGATATTTTTTATTTAAAAGAATTTAAATATGAGTAAAAATATGCATAACAAGGCTGTTGAAGCTGCCCTTTGAACAAGCTCTTTATAAGCAAACCTTTAATTAACAACATTGTAGATCAAAGTTCAGTGTGCCATGGCAGAGCAAGCGCCACTGTGAACACTGTTTTTATGGCTTATAAAAGCTATCACTGTCTTATCAGTAGCATTACCGGGAACTGGAATATACTGTCTGGGAGTTTCTGATCGGTTACAGTATCGTTTATATTCCCAGCTAGGAGTGGGCTTTTGCAGTAAACTGTAATGATTTGCAGCTAGAATGGACAGCATGTTTCATAAAAGATGTTAAAACTTTACAAAGAGCCAGTGATGGTTACATTACCGATTTAGCCTACAGCACTGTTACATTTTCTTTTCTTTTTACAGGTATCAATATATTTTCATAAATTGTATTATACTACCATTACTACTACTACTACTACAAATAATAATGTTTCCATATTATTTGCATTTTTAAAACATGTGATGTATACTATAATGATAATACAATTTATACTCTCTCTCCCCACTCGATATAGCAGCATTAGTTTTGTTTTGTGTGGACCAATTCCAGCTTGAGAAGTAGACATCAGCCATCTGCCACTGCCTCAACATAAGTAAACCACATGTCTACGAATCTGCAATATCTGTGCAACTGTAAGCAAAAATGTTTAAGGAAGTCAAAAGAGGATTTAGATCTTTATTCAAACAAAATATGATTCAGATGAACATGTACCAAAACTATCAGTGCACTTTTTTATTTTACAAGCCTTTTTTTTATTATTACACAAAGCTTTCAGCATCTAGACCTATTATCTCTTGGTTAAAACTGCAAACTAAGCTTAAGCTGGAACAGCATTGTAATAGATATAAACTTTAACAGCTATATCTGACAGTGTGTAAACGGTATGACACCTCCGGCTATTTGTCTGCCGTATATATTTAAGCTATTTTAATTGTTTAGACAGTAAAATCATTGTCCTTAGCTGAGAAGCACAAATAACTTAAGCGCAAATCACAAGATAAACATATAAACTTTGAAACAAATGTTCAGTGAGTTCAGTGATTATTACCGATTCAGTTTAATGTAACTGACATGAATGGAGATTTTTTTAATTATAAAAAAAAATTGCATGCTTGATACATAACACAAATTTTCAACTTAATATTTAGTTAATTAGTGTTGATTAATCATATTTGTGCTAGAAGATTTTATACAAAATTGCTTAAAAGTTTTAAAAGCAGTTTGTTATCCACATTTCTTGTACAATGTTTAAAATGACAATTCATTAACTCAAATGCTGGATTTAAAAAGAAATTCTAGGTTTAGAAATAGCTTTCTAAACATGATTTATATATATTACAGTCAGTCTAGTCTTTAATGATTATGTGGTTTAACATTGGAATGTTTGAGTATAATTTCAAACACTGAAACTGAAATTACTCAGACTATGGAATTACTCTGTTCCTTTTTTTCCCCACATAATGTTCCTTTTTCATAATTTGTGTTTTAACTTGTTTCAATTTCCATCTTAGACAACACAAAATCTGAGGCAAATACAGGAAAACTGTTAGGAAGCTTAAAAAAAAAAGTTTCAGTTTGAGACTAAAGTGCAAACTTTCACCCCCCTAGAGAACATCGATATCCACTGCAGGCCGAAATTCAGCCGATGTGAACGTCAGGATATGAACTGAACTTCTAATAAATAACTGTACTTAGTAAATAGCAACTATGCTGCTCATACTTTACAACAGATTTCAAAAAACATGCAGAACTTGTTAGTAACAGAACACTGTCTGTCATTCGTAAATCTATATTAAAGCAGAAAAGCATTTGAACTCTTACATAGAGCAGTGACTTCAAGTTTTAGTGAAGCGGCATCTGCAACTTAAGAGCTTTTGTCAGACATTAAATACATAGTCTTATATATATATAATGAGTGGTCTTATTTGCACAATGGCAAGGTCCTAGTTGATTAGAAAATAAAGTGCATCACTCGTGATTTCAAAACACTCGGGTTATTAAACAAATGTATGTAACGGAACCAAGCAATCTGAACAAATATAATGGACATGGTGAATGCAAGGATAAGAGATAAACACAGTGTACCCCTTTAGCTTTAGCATTAGTCTGAGGCGGGAGTTCTTAAATTGTACTCGTGCATTGATGTAGTGTTTCCGCCACAGTCCACGTACTGGTACATCTCCTGGGAGACCTGTTCAGCGTGGCCGAAATACACTGTGGTGACGGTCACCCTGCAAAGCAAGAATTAAAACATGTGAAATGTTATTCCACTGTGTCATTAAAAAGAAACAATTAGGTGAAGTTCATACTGGAAGGGGGAGGGGGGGAGCCCAAATCACATGCAATCTGATATTTGTAATTCTAAATTGGGATACTTCTCTATGCGGTCCTAAATCAGAGACAGGTCACATGTTTTGCAATGCAATCTCCTTCTGAACAGTCAAATAAGAATTTGTGCAACTTTAACATCTATTCAACTCGATAACCACTATAAATAGGCTCTTGGGAAATTGAGGGATGATGAAGGTGGGTTTTAATGGCGGGATAGTGAAGTATGTTATCTCAAACATTTGGGGTGGTGCTGATGTACAAGAGAAAGTAGAATATATACAGTATGAGTCAAAAGTTTGGGCAAAAGTTTGAATTTAGAGAGATTTCAAAACTATGAAAGAACCCATATGGCATTAGGTAATTAAGAAACAACAACAATAAGTTGTTATTTCAAGACAAGAAGGTCAGCTGTTCTGGAATCATTCTTGCAAGAACAGTATTGTGTCAAGCTTCACGATAAAACTGTCTCTCATGAAGAACATCCCAGGAAAGCAAGACGAAAACGTACCTCTGCTGCAGAGGAGAAGTTCATTTAGAGTTACTGGCCTCAAAAATGACCAATTAACAAACAGCACCTCAGATTAGAGCCGTTATGAAGGCTTTACTAAGCATATGTAGCAGATACATCTCAATATTAACTGTTTAAAGTTTATTAAAAATTACTGCATATTGTGGATGCCTTCAGCATGTCTCACAGTGTAAAAAAATCAGGAAAGACCACGAAATTAGGAGGTGTGTCTGGGTGCGACTGGTAGTGTATATTGCAACCTGTCTGTGTTTGAGAAAAATTCAAACAAAATCGCAGAACGCAGGTCATAAGAGAAAGCATCATCTCTTATGCATTGGTCCTTTGCCCATGTGGGCCACTTTAGGAACATTATCTGCTCAGTCTAATGTCAAATAAAGGTCACATTGAAAACTGGAGTGGTCATTAAATCAAATATAGGCCACTTTTGTCTGTAGTGTGAAGTATCATTCGTACTTCTCATCCACATACAATGAATATCCAGGCATTTATGGTGCAATACTCACTGCATCATGACCACAATGTTGTGCACCTTGATAGTCTGCAGAGTACAGTAGTCACTGAAAAAAAAAAAAAGTTGAGATAGATTACTTTTGCTGAGTGGGCCAAGCTTATAAATGGCATATTTGATCACTGAGTATCTGCTTGTTAAAATTTGTATGTGTTTGAATAGAAAGCCAAATGAAAAAGTAAGGAATATTGTTAGAATATATACTGGGAACAAAAAGAAGTAGCACTCTATATAGTGGTGAGTACTACAGTACCTAGACTGCTATGCATGTGACATTAAAAAATGTATGTAGACCAGAGGTTCTCAACCTTTTGGAACTAAAGCCCCCTCAAACCTCCCCTATCATGTGCCTGTGCTTGATGTGTGTTTGCTGAGGTTGCGTTTCTGCTGTTCAAGGCCAGATAACTTTAATTTGAAAAAATCTAGGGGTTTGTCTTTAAGTATTGGATGTTTAGTTTCTAAAAGGCGCTTCAGCTTGCATGGCTTCATGCTATCATTTGCCAGCAGATCTGCGCAAATGACACACTGGGGCAGAGGGTCGGCATCTGTCCCAGCCACCGTAAAGCCAAGCTGAAGATAGCTAATGTCATACTTTCGTATTTTACACTTCTTAGCAGTAGGAGTTGACGACGCATTGTCACAACTCCTTTTCGTACATGTAATGAATTTACCCATTATCTTCCCAAAATTCGTTCCGCTGCTACTGACAATCTGATCGTGTCTGCACTGACAGCTGGATAAAAGGCGGGCTAATAAGCTCTGCCTCTCTAGAACGACAGAAAAATGCAGAGAGAGAGGAACGCATTTTTCACCCCAAGCTAAGCACGTTTTCTTCCAAATCAAGCAGGGTTTTTCCATTTTTCCATGTGTATTCTACCTGAAAGGTGAAATGCAATAAAATACACCCAATGCCCAAATAATGCATTGTCTCTGTTTTTTCTTGAAAACAATTTGCGCCCCTCTTTCGATCTTTCCGCCCCCCCTGTTGAGAACCACTGCTATAAGTGAATGTTATAACAACAAGTAGCTCAGTGGTTAAGTGGTCGCTCTGAATAAGGGCGTCTGCCAAATGCTTAAATGTAATGTTAACAGTCTGTGAGCTAAAACTCGAGCACAACTGGGTTATGCAGCGAAACAATAAGTCAACTTCAGAACCACTCAAAAGAAATAAAATAAAGGTTTTGGAGTGGCCTAGTCCAAGATGCTGTGGTTGTACATGAAAAGAGCATGGGATGTGGCTGAACTAAAGCAGTTCTGCAAAGCAGAGTGGGCTAAAATCTTCCTCCACAGTGACGATGTGATGTCATAATCTCCAGTTATCGGAAGCACTCGGCTGCAGTGAGGGGGTGATTACTTTTTCACATTTAGGTGATTTAGGTATTGCATAACCACTTTTATGACAATAAATGCAATTATTATTTAAAGCTTGTATTTTGTGTTTATTCAGGTTAAACAAGTTGATTTTAACATACACATATAGAAGAAATTAGCAGGGGTTTAAATATTTTTTCCACATCATTTTAGGTACACATGTATATTAACACAACTCATCTCAACATTCTTGAAAAGTCACACAGAATTTACCCTAAAAGAAAAAACTATGGGATTTGCATCATATGCATTACAGCCTTTCTTAAAAATCGTAAAATTTGCATACTATTCCTCTGCAATGTACATCATGAAAACCTGCGATACACAAGCGTCGTCACGTATCTTGACTTCCCGACGGCAGGTTCTCACAAAAATCACCCGCTGTCACCTTCTCTCCACTGACCTCATACTGAAGCGGTAAAGCAAAGTGGGTAGAAACTGACTGTTGTGTCATAGTGAAAGTGTAGCTGATGCATATCACACATACACACACACACACACACACACACAGTTTTTATGCAGGGTTACTTAAAGATCGGAAATGGTCCACTCTCTTATTATGAGACATAACTGATATATCAGAAAGTATTCACACCTTCCTTGATCATTCCTCTTTTTCATGTGTTGGAACATCAGATTTAAGCAGATCAGAGTGGGATTCCCCCCCCCCTGCTGTTTCAGAGACTGAAACTGTTTATAGTCCATAATCCATCTCAATGACATATTTCATTTGTATATTTACATTTTGCATGATCTTTACTTCCTATTTAAAAAAAATGGTGGACGCCAATTTTAGGTCATACAACAGATTTTAAACGTGATCTAAATCTGGGCTTTTCGGCCATTCCAAATAATTTCTTATTGTTCGAGACACTTCTTTGGAACATATATTTTATATTTTATAGTTTGCTTGTATCCCGACAAGCTTTAAAAATTATCCTGCTGAAAAGCAACCCCAGAGGATTAGAGGAACCGTGTTACCCATTACCTATTGGGCCATATTTACTTTGTGTTTTGGCTTTAGACCAAACAGTTCAACTCTTGTCTCACTAGACCACAAAATCTTTTCCTAAAACACAAACTAAATTTCACTCTCTCATAGAGAATCATGAGGACATTACTGAGGTCTGCACAGGTTCTTCTGTTTCAGCCAGTGAGATCTGTAACACTTTTAGCATTGTGACTGGTCTCTTTAGCACTTCTCTGACAATGGCTCTTCTTGCCGTTCCTGGGGCGTTTGGCCTGATCTTAATAGTGTCTGGGTTGTGCCACATTTTTTCTACTTCAGTATAATGTATATAAATATAAATATAATATGTATATAAATTTCACAGAGCTCTTAGAAACGTTTAAAGCTCTGCTGATGTTTTAAGAACCTTCTCCAGCTTTTATCCCTCCTAGCAACTTCATCCTGAAGTTTCACAGGGAGTGCCTTGGTCTGATCTAAACTGCCGTTTTAATTGTGAGACTTCAAGGCAAAAAAACAAAACAAAAGATATTTACTGAGCAAGCATACAATTAAACACAGATGGATTTCAAATGGACACGGGTGTACCATATAAAACATATTTAGTCAGAGTGCTTAGGAAAATTAATGCTATTTCTAATTAACATCACTAAATAAATACTTTTGGAATCAATTACGGCGTTGATGGAGCCAAAACCCACTTTTAAAAAAAACAGTCACAGAAGCACTTTCAGCAAGAAAACACATCTAATAAAGTTATGTCATCTTGAAATAAGTGATGTCATCTTGAAAATACATTTAATAATTGCTTCTAAGTCATTCCGACTTCATTTCCTGGACTTCATGGATTGACATGCACTATGAATTTTGAGTGTTTTGTGAGCAATTGACTTTGCTCATAGATCAAGAGTATAACTGTATTTATTTATTTACTTATTTATTTATAGAATTCATTAAAATATAGAAATTTCACTTTTTGCCTTTTGATTTTAATAGATTTGTTTTTGTGTTGCCATTATGGATTATTGGTTGTACTTAGATAGCAAAACAGGTCAATTTAATACTTTAAAATTTTTTTGTTATCTATAACACAATAAAGTGTGCAAATACCCTGAAGTGGCATGAAAATTTCATTATTATTATTATTATTATTATTATTATTATTATCATAATACAGTATATCTGATAATGACTCATGAGATTGTATCCCCTGTTATAGTTTCATTCTTTGCTAGTTGTTATAAGAAGTCAGTCAGCATTTCAGTGACCTACATATCTGCAAAGTGGGCGACATCATGTCTGCTGTAGATCTACATGTTCACAATCTTGCATTTTTGTGTGTGTGTGGGTTTTTTTTTTTGCATTTTGTGCAAGAGGAGGGGATCATCAGCAGATTTATTTTGCCTGTTGAGTTGTCTGGTTGAAGAAACAGGAGTTTTTGGGATAGCATGACCCCCAATTAAAAAAAAAAAATTATTTAATTCATTGTTGTAGACAAAAATCTCCCAGCTTCTCATAAGATTCAATTTCTTGGTCAGGGAGATTAAATTGTTCTTTCCATTCATGATGTATGTGTTTAGCCTGTAGAATAACACATGGTGTTCATTATACAAGCGATGACTCTCATGACTCAGACATATGTGAAAAGCTCAGAACAGGAATCTAGTTAACCATTTACAGGATAAAAAAATTATGACTAAATACTTTTCAGTAATAGTCTTGCACATTTAAAGATGTGGACCATGATTCTTTTAAATGACGATGATGATGAATATTCTTTTTCTTCTTCTTATTATTATTGTTGTTGGTGTTTTTTGAAATTGTGACATTTATTAATATGCTATCAAATCAACATTTAACATTAAACATTAAAAAATCTCTTGAAGAGACTTTTAAGTATTGTAAATTAATCTCAATGACATGGATTTACTAAAACTGAATCCTGCTTACTAAACTCATAAACAGTTCACCATCAGGTACAGATGCTTAGTGCTCAGGTCCAACATTCTAGTAATTTTTAATAAACACAGTTAAATCAGTTAAATGAAACTGATGTTATATAAGGTTCTTTTTAAAATAATAGTGACAAACAAAATGCAAATATCTTTGAATGGTTGGTTTAAAAATAACAGTAATAGGAAAAATTACTTTTAAAGGTTACTAATGCTAGTAAAGTTAGATAAAAAACAAAATGCTGATGTGATTTTTGTTTTACCCAAGGTCAGTGCTGTAAGTGCTTCCAATTTTTATTTTATTTACCAATAATTCAGGCATTAACATGTGGAATTTAGAATCTGGAATTTGAGAGGAGACTGGGACGGATGTTCTCAGTTGGAAGTAGACACTTAAAGGCCCTAAAGTTTCAGAAATAGCCCTTCTAACTGTGGTTTAATGTGATTAGTTTAGAGAACTCTTTGGTCTTTTTGTTTACTTTGATATTTCACCCCAACAAATGCCAAGTATCCCTTTGTAGTCTAAGGGTTTAAGACACCTGACATCTTCATCATAGTGAAATTGCATAATTTTGCACACTATCTAGTGGTTTTTCTGTGTCTCTGATGAGATGGTATAAACAGTAGGTTCCAGCAGGTTAAAATTATATTCTTGTATTTTGGCAAAGACACAGACAGATAAATTATCCTTACACAGTTTATTCAAAAATAACGAATTGGGTAAAACAAAAAATGTTTAGAAATAAAACTAAAAATACTTCTTACACATCTTCCGAAACATCTCTTTTCATTTGGTTGTTTGACTGGAACATATTCAACCGCTCACCTACATTTAAAATAAAAAAAAAGTGTGTCAATGGAAAGAAATAACCCAAGCAAAGCATGATATGTCTAGCTATATAAAGATGGGGAATTCACAAATGCTCACTAATCGCTGAATGGATCAGTTCCACGCTGAGGACAGACTACGCATGTGTTTTTCTCAAGATGCACATCTCAGTGGTTAGTCATTGAACTTAATTTTAATCATTTTAATCATCAGAAATGTTAACTGATATACATTGACACAGGTGTGTTTCCCTGAAACATTGATCACAAGCATTAGAAGAGATTTATTTGTTAAATTAAATCTCATCTCCTCTGTTCTTCTCTCCTGTCCTACAAGCTTCTCAGGGTGTTACTGTTGTTAGCATTGTGTGTACTGTTGCTTGGAGCTGATAATTCTCCTGCAGGACGCAGAGGAAAGAAGGAACGGAAAAGAAGTCCAGCTAAAAAGAGCTCTCAAAGAAAAGCCAGAAAACTATGGCTGGGTGTTGATCCCGCAGTAGAAAAGCGACCAGATACCTATCAAGTATCTCCAAGTCAGTCAACATCACCATGGACATATGAGTGAGTCTGATTAATAATGTATATATGTAATATTAATACGAGAATATGAGAAATAATTTTACAGACACTTATTACTTGTTATTTAATGCACTTCCAGTGAATATTTATACACAATAAATCTTTTAACTTTCTACACATTAACATGAGTATGTATGTAGAGTATGTATTCATGAGCATAAACAAAAAGATATGGTTCAAAAATGAAGCTAATAGTGAAAAAAGTATTCAGAAAGCATTGAGACTTTTATGTATATATCAAGAGTATAATGAGTTATATATAAGGAGTATGCTGCAAATATAGACGATATCTTAACCAGTGGTCAAGTTTAACTTATATTTCCTGCTTTAAGTTTACAATATTACTAATATAAGCTTATTGATAGCATTTTGTGAGAAATTTTCTCTTGCTTTGTTCTTGCTTTATTGACATCGCTAAAAAGCATTTATTTATAGAAAGATATAATTTAAGGTTGAAATTAGAAAAAAAGTCTAGCAAATTGTACCTTGTTTCAGTTTATTTACAATTTCGTTTATCTTTTGATAAAGCCTGCTATTACCTGACCTGAGTATTAAATCTAAAATCAAAAGCAGCACATTACTCAATGTAGAACACTTAATACTTTCCATTCTTATTGATGCTCTCAAGTTAATCTATTTAAATGATTGATGAATGATGATATTCTCCTAAACCAGAGCTGCATAATTAATCACCTAAAATAAAATCTAAATTGCAATATGGACTTGTACAATTACTTAATTGCAAAAGGCTGCAATTTATTACAGGTAATATAGTAGTCAATAATTGTAAACAATTAAAATAACTTTGAAGTAATAAATAAATAAGATGGCACGGTGGCTTAGTGGTTAGCACTGTCACTGTCACATTGGGTCTGTGTGCATGGAGTTTGCATGTTCTCCTGCTGCTTGGTGGGTTTCCTCCAGGTACTGTGGTTTCCTTCCACAGTCCAAAGACATGCAGATTAGTTTCATTGGCGCTGCCAAAGTGTGTGAATGTATGTTTGTGCCCTGCAATGATTTGGCACCCTGTCGAGGGTGTACCCTGCCTCATGGCCTAGGTCTCCTGGGATAGGCTTCAGGCCCCCAGCAACCATGTACACAGGATAAAGCAGTGTAGATGATGAATGAGTTAGTAATAAATAAATACTGCCCAACAATTTTTTTATGAGATCATCTGCCTTATTATTTTCTGTTAGCCTCAATAAAAACTTTCAATACAAAATTGTACATTTAATAGATACATATCACACTTCGCAAGCAATCACAATGTGTCAAAATAATCGCATGTGGTTTAATCAAATCGTGCAGCCCTACCTGAAGGTATCGAATAACTTAAAATAGAGCACATGCATTTTATGTTTGTTTTAATTTTAGTATTAGTTTAAGATATTTTTACTTACAGCATTAAATATTTAAATACACTTTAATATACAAAATACAAAACTCTCTAGTTTATTAGTGTTCTAAGTCCATAAGCTAGTTATATATGGAATCATGTTTTTTTGGTTTTATGATCTTCTCGAGGGTATGTGTGTGTGTGTGTGTGTGTGTAAACTCAAACAATAATGCAAATAAAATGTCTAGAATAAGGTGTAATATAATTTGTCTTGATATTTTTACTTGCTTGTTTTGGAATTAGCTTTTTTTTGTTGCATTGCGGTTCAGTCCAGGCCCATTTCTCTTGAGAAATCTTCTTCAATTTCACAAGATTTAAGTCAGGAGATTAGGAGAGTCCATGTGAAGCCCTCGAGATATTTAGGTTGCACTGTATGTTTGGGTGTTGTAGTCTCATTAAAACACTCAGGTTCTGCTCTGATTCAGTTTTTTCGACAGTACATTACCGTTAAACTGCTTCATTTAAAATTCCTTCAATGGCATGCGATTCTCCAGAACCGTTTGCAGTGAAGCAGGTTCATATTAAGATGCTCTGAACACTGGCCTTCACTGTGTTTCTGGTATTATTAAGATCATAAGTGCTGTATAACTCATGTATTTTTTGTACTTGTTTCTTATCTTGTTGTTTATGGGTTTTGTATGGGATGTAGAAACAGAGATGACTGTGATGAGGAGTTTATTGTCTTCTGTGTAATCTGCTGATTTCAGGTCTTCCTTCCTTCCCTCCTTCCTTCCTTCCTTATCATTGTCAGTGACCGCGTTCACTGATATCATGTCATGGCCAACATTTTCCCTGAAATTTCACTTGCATATTATTGAACTTGCTGTACACACAAGGATATTGGAGTGCTTTGCTATCCCATTATTTTTTTGTAATGTTGTCTCAGAGAAATTTAGGAAGCTTTTTTAATACCTTTTAATACCTTTAACAGGATTGCTTCATGTTATTCTTATGGATACCAATTTAGATTTATTAGTCAAAGGACATGTGTTTAAATATGAAGTGGATATACTGGAAGTATATTAGTATCCAAATACTTATTCAGATGCCAAATATTCAGTGCAAAGTTTGTACACAATTTGAATACAGTTGCCCTGTATCCGTGATTTAGCAAATTGTACAGATTTTATCGCCAATATAAGTAATCATCCTGTTATAAAATGACCTGATTGAGTTAGGAGTGGCCTAGGTGTACAGGGAATGCTCTAAGAATTGTGGTCCTATGATCATGGGATCAGAAAACCACTTTTTGGTGTGTGCATGTTTAAAAAAAGAGCATTTCACAAAGTCATGTAGTGAAGTAGAATACAGATTTGTTTTTCCCAGAAGTACTGCTCTAACAATCTTGTCTTATAGCTTGTGTGTTTCTAAATGACCAAGAACCCTAGTTGTTACTTATGGTCCATAGCACAACAACTTTGTATCAACTTTGTATTATTATTATTATTATTATTATTATTAGTAGTAGTAGTAGTAGTAGTAGTATTATCAGAGACAGTGCATTGAGGTAAATTGAGATACCATATATCTAATTATGTTTCTTGTTATGTGACTATTATAAATATAAAATATGATTATTCAGTCTGCTTAAATTTTTTGTTGCATTTATTAGCAAATAAATTTGAAAGCCAATGTTTCTTCTCTCTTGTGCGCTGTGGGATTGTGGGTAATTGTCTCCCATGCTCAGTCAAGTGTCAATAGAGAGGTTCCTTGTTAAAGACATACACACGAACACACACACACAGACACACTAATGGAAACACCATTTTGTCAGGATTCTTTTCAAAGGTAAAGTGCAGGTTAATTTGTTTTATTTTTACTTTATATTTTGTATTAATTATTTTTATATGAATATTTGTATATATATTCTATGCCCTCTTATTTGCTAGATGTCATGCTTGCAGAGTTGAAGTTATTATTTGATAAAATATCATAGCAAACAGTCTCAAAACCACAAAAACCATTGTACGATAAGCAAGATAATGTTTTGGGTTAATGTCTACTATGGAAATTAACATCTTTCCTGCCTCATCCCAGGGTCTCTTACAATGAATCCCGCATTCCAAGCCACATGTTCGAGGCAAAGTGTGAGAGGATCGGCTGCTTGAACAAAGATGGAAGTGAAGACATTGGTCTGGAATCGAAACCCATCTTCTATCAAATCCTGGTGCTCAGAAGAGTAAAGGGCAAAAAGAAAGACCACTCCTTTCGACTGGAGAGACATACCACCAGCGTGGGCTGCACATGCGTATTACCTAATGTTATCTCCCACGTGTAGCGCCTCAGTGCTATAGTTGATGTGCATACAGCTTCACACATTCTTTGTAACACAGGAAATGATAAAACATAAAGGGTTTGACTTGAAGAGCATTATCAAGGGCCTTACATTTGAACTCAAGCATTTTTCTTCAAAGAGTCTTTTTGAGTCTTTGCAGTTTTTAGTTCTGAATCTTAGTTAACAAATCAAATACCAATAAAAACAAAGCACACATTAGTCATTTAATAAAGAGATGTTTTAACTGTCTGTCATGTCAAATCAGAAACAGGACCATCTTCATGACAACCACAAAAACAGCAAATGGGGTTTCCTGAATGGTTCACAACAGCGCTCATCACTGCACGTTTAGTCATTTGGTCATTTTGTAAAGTCACCTTGGCCAAACTGACATTAACAACACAAAGAAAATCACAGAGACATGCCAAAACAAATGATTGCCACTTCATTAAAAGATAAGCACAGCTTCTCAGTGTTTCTTAATTCTCTCTCTCTCTCTCTCTCTCTCTCTCTCTCTCTTCCCTGTTTTTTATTTATTTATTATATCCCTGCTCTGCATTTTGATGTTGTAATTTGCTCTCGACATCTCTCCTAAGCATGAAAAAGATTTTTTATTAGCTTATATGTGCTTTGAATTGTATTTAAGTTACTAAGGAATATCATTCTGACAAAAGCTAAAAGTTATGAGCTTCGAATATTTTTTATCATTAAATCCATGTAAATGCATCATCCTGAATTTAATACTTCTTAGAGAATAATTGCAATGTGAGTAAATATTTTTTATCGAGAAAACGCGTGTCTCTATAATAAAGAAATGTTAAGTGAATAAACATGCATAGCTTGCACTTTGCTAGACAGCATACATTTAAGAAAAAGCTGCTTTTTTATTTTATTTTTGCAATGTGTGTCGACATTTATGTAAAATCTTGCCCCAATATCACTGATCTTAAGTTTCAATGTAATTCTGCATTCTTTGTAAATCTGTATTATTTAGTAGTTATTTCTTCTTTTTCTCCTATACTCCACCACATCATCACCCGTGTATGTACTGTACAAGTGATTGTGATTGGTTAAATGAATGTTTTACTAAAAATTGGTAATATCTTCCACCTGAACCACTGTCACTAGAACTTCATTGCATCTTGCATTGTTGTCCAAACAGTAATTTGTTTTACCATTTTATACCACATGAACAAAAAAAAAGGTTTGTTGTGTTTTAACTTGCCATTAGCAATGTCCACTACTTCTTGCTTCTCTTCTTTTATCTCCCACTCATCCCTTTTTTTTTTAAAACCATACCCAACACAGTCCACTTTTCCTCCATCACTTTATCGGCATGCTTCCTCCTTCAACTCTTTATTCTTCCTCACTTCCTCTGCGTGCTTGTCCTAAAAGCATCAAAAACAATCCTCATTAGAGCAATTAAGGGCAGCTGACAAAATAAGGCAATTTTGGCTCCAAAAACCATCATAGCCAAGAGAAAACATTTCTAGGTAATAAAACAGTTACAGTGTACCACTGCTAAATGGGGAGAATAATAATACGCATTAATGAGATAAAATATAAAAATATTAAAACATTTCTGCCATTGTTTTAAAGTAATTTGGGATAATTTGTTCTTTAAACAAAGTTCTACAACATGGTGTAAGTCATTCTGGACTACAAGTAAAACTCTTTTAAAAACTATATTTACAAGAACTATGGAGTCTGTCTCTGCTACTGCATCTTTTTACATTTAAATGAACAGTGTCTTGTTCATTAGACCCACTAGCAGTGACTAGTATCAGCCAAATGAGGATGGGTTCCCTGTTGAGTCTGGTTCCTCTGAAGGTTTCTTTCTATTGTCATCTCAGGGAGTTTTTACTTGCCACTGTCGCCCTCTGGATTGGTCATTAATTAATATTTATAATTTTTTCTTTTCCTTACATTTTTCTAGCTTTAATTCTGTAAAGGTGCTTTGCAACAATGACCATTGTTATAAGCGCTATGCAAATAAAATTTAACTGAATTGAATTGGCTAGGGAACTGACGATTAGTAGGCCTAATGACTACACAGCCTGAAACTAAATTTCTATAGAATTTCCATCCCAACTTTGCAAAAACCAAACAAAAGATCTAAAATTATCCTAAAGCATTTTGTCATTTGAAAATTGAATATAATGAGATATTATTCATCGATCATAGATACACATTCTGCATTTATATGTTGACATTTTGCAGAAGAGATTTCTAATAAAATATTTTTACAAGAGCGAAGTTCTTTTTAACTAGTTCAAACTGGCAACCCTGTCATTTACTTCTCTGACCTCTTGTTGCAGTTCCTATTTTGACCACTAGAAATAATCAAATTGAGGCAGTGAGCATGCGGCCTTCTGATTGCGGCACATCAAGAAATGTCAAACAAGAAATCAACAAAATGTCTGTCAAATAACTACATTAAAAGTATGTATAGTATTTCACCTGAGTTTTTTTTATGAATAAAGGCTCTATGAATGGCTAATACAAATGGTAGCGCTGAGTCTATATGCGACAGCTTTGTGATGCCATGATTCAAACTCATACACTTTCAGTCATCCAATGCCCAAACCCAACCTTAACTGCACCGTCACTGAGTATGAGTCTAATCATTTACTGTGTCTGATATTGCTTTCTAACGCATTATTGTGCTCTGTTATTAGAAAAACTATTTATACAGTTTGAAATTTATAAATAATATAACATAATAATATCATATAATATTTTATATATATATATATATATAAATTATATAATAAATAATTAATAATAATATATACATAATAATCAGAAGCACAAAATTCTACATGGATTAAAAGCAATTTTCTGTAATAATTGCACCACTAACAACAGGCTTTAAACAATTTCTATTTAAACATATATGTGCAGTACAGTATGTTGCTACACACTTTTTGAGAATATAAGGTTTACCTTTAAGCATTTGGCAAATACTCTTATCCAGAGCAACTTACATTTTATCTCATTATACATTTAAGGTTAAGGGCCTTGCTCAAGGACCCTACAGGGGCAACTTCATGGTGGTGAGGTTTGAACCCAGGACCTTCTGGACCATAGGCCAATGCCTTAACCATAAAGCTACCCCTGCCCTACAGTATATAAACACTTGACAGTACTGCAAAATGGCCAAACCACAAATAGTGCAGTCTTATATAGACAGATGTGCGGCTCATTGGCTCTGTGCGGCTCATTGGCTCTGACATGCACTACATGAGGCACAGTGGCTTAGTGGTTAGCACTGTGGCCTTGCACCTCTAGGGTCTGGGTTTGATTCCTGCCTCTGGTTATATTTACAATAAATACAATGGTTATCACATTGATCATACAGACGTTCCTGGATGGATGGGTGGTGATTATGGATTGAAACAAGACAACTTTTATACATAATACCTTTTCCTGTAGTCTCTCCAGCATAGCAGCCAGCAAGGCCTCACGGTTCTCCTTGTTGGTCTCCATCTTCTGTTCAAGCTTCTCCTTTGCATTTTTGATGAAGTTGTTGTTCTCCTCGAAGGCCTTCTGGATGACCTCCCTTTCATGCTCTCTCTTCTCAGCTAGGTGCTTCAGCAGCTCTGCCTCCTGGAACTGAGCGAAGACTTATGACTTTTAGCATTTTATAGTCTGGATATTATTATTATATATTTAAGACAAAGTCGGTGTGGTCCAACACAATTCTTCCAGTTGTTCTGCTTTGGTTAGATAATTATCTTTCCAGATGCAGACCAACAAATATGGATATGGCAGATGAACTTGCTGGAGCTCTATTGTTGCGATGACATTTGAGGAGGTTGGACTAAGGGTTATCAGTTCAAAATGGAGATTTTATCACTAGTAGTCAACTGGAAAAAAAAGTTTAAACCACTCTTTTCAAAACTGATTGAAAAAGTTGATTACTCCAAAAGACAGAGGGAGAGAATGTGTGTCTGTGAATTCTAACCTTCCGTCTCTCTTCAGCAGCTTCCAATTTCTTCTGGATCTCCTCCAATGAGGGATCTTTGCGTTGCGGCATGGAGGCATTCAGCTCAGGCACGCCATCAAATGAAGGGGGCTTGAGGATGACTTTAAACGCCTGGCCTGATGTACGCTTGTTCAGCTCAATCACTTCCACGTCCTTGATCTCACACCAATTCAGATCCACTGCATCTTTTAGAGAACAGTTCAAAATTATTTTACAATATTACAAATGAAAAAGGAGAAAGCCCCCCACCATATATCCCAGATTAGAAGGAAGTTACTGCCTGATAGCAGATAAGTAACTTTAATTCAGTACAAATCAGCCTACAAAAATGCACTCTAGAGCAATTTAAAGCATGAAGCAGTTCACAATGCTGACTTATAGTGACTGTGGAAAGATGAAAAGTTTGTGTTTAGTGTACATAAAATGGGTTAACTGCTACACAAGAGAAAGCTATTGTGCCTCTGCTATTGTGTGTTCTGATGTTTACCTTCAGCTTTGTAGGTTGGCTTGTCTGTAATGTCTGCCTTGATGCAGGAGCAGAATAGTGACACCAGAGGGAGCTCATTCAATTTGTCCCGATATGCTTAAGAGAGAAGAGACGTCAAAACAAAGAACATCTACAAAGTGGTTCCTTCTCTTTAAAGGATCTTTGCAGAGCATACAGAACAACTTGAACATGCAGACCTGCAGAATAATGCAATTAGTTTACATACCTGCTAGGGTCATACTGCTTGTTTTCTTTACTTCATGTAGCAAGGAGAGAGAGAGAGAGAGAGAGAGAGAGAGAGAGAGAGAGAGACAAGGATTACATCACTCTCTACAAATACGTTAAAGTATCAAGTAACCTTAAAGAAAAATCTTTGAGATTGAGATTCTTGAGCCTGCTTTCTTTTAATAGATTTTTTTCCCATCAACACTACTGATTATACTGTATATATACTATACTGTATATATACTGTATATATATATATATATATATATATATATATATATATATGTTTTCTATATGATACATTAATAATAGTTTTTCTACTTCTATTTAATTTATCAAAACACTGACTAAAACTAGTGCCAATGAATCAACGAACCAGGGGATCAATCAGTCTTAGAAAAACCTGTCATTTTTTTAAAAGAAAAAAATGTATCTCATTGTAAGCCATGCTAACAGAACCTCTAAAATGTACCATACACAAAACTTTACAATGCTTCCAAGATCTACAATTCAAGTTCTTTCCATTTCCATCTTTTTATTCTTGGAATCTAGATTCTACAAACCGTCTTAGCCCTGCATGAAGGCTCGCAGCTAAATATTATAATTGTATACTGTATTGCAATGTTTCCCAAAGAGTGGCCCCCTAGTGGTCAGTTATAATAAATAAATAAAATGTTTTTAATTGGTTTAAAAAACCTTTCAGTATTTCCATACTTAAAACATAACTAGAACTAATAAACCAAAGCCGCATGATGTAAAAAACACATTATTCTTCATTTATCTAAGTCTCATGTGTTGAGTTCTGAGTACCCCTTAAAACGCAGAGCATTTTAGTCTTTTTTGCATTACTATGTTGTTATAAATATCCATAGTCAAAACAGTGACATATTCCTTTTTTCAGCACTACCTAGGCAATATGAAGGAAAATAATTTTATTCCTTTATTTTAACTATGACATGGATCTGTGCAGCTTGAGTTTCAAGGGTTAAAGGTTTGGGTGGGCCGAAGAAGACTTTCACATTTCAAATTGGGCCTGGGAATGGCTGGTATACAGAATATGTGAAAAATTCTTTAGGGGCAGAAAATATAGCTATATTAAAACAAATGTCTATAACCATTGTGTACATTTGATATCTTAGTAAAATAACTGACTTGATTAAAAGCCCCTGTATATGAAAACATCTAAATATTTTACTCAAACAGATGCATAACTGCTAAAGCAGTGGTTATGAACAAGTACCTCATTACAAATGAAGCTGAATTTGAGAATGACTGATTACACTGTAATTTTGAACCACACACGCTCAAACAGATGCTAACCTTGTTCAACTGCCCACACGCACAGAACGCTGATTAATATCTCCACTTCTTGCAGACGTAGCTGTTTATTTCAATGAGCCACGTCTGGGAGGTTAATGGTGTCAGAGAAATACAACACTGGACACTAGACATGTCACAGCACCACTTTTTCTTTTTTTTTTTTTAGGATACCATTAACGATATGCATCTAAAATATTTTTTAAGGTAGAATGTAAATTCAGATGGTGTCTGTAATATGACACAGAGAATCACTTCTCTTGTTACATACAAGACATAAGATTATTTCTAGTGTCCAATTTTTAAAATATAAAAAAAAAATACTTTTAAACTACTTTTAAACTATTTTGCAAAATAAATGTATTTCTTACAATTTTTTTACAAATCCAAATTCAATCATTTGTTTCATGACCTCCTATCCAATCCACCATGTACTGCTATTAGCCTGATATCGCCACCTCATAGCATCCACTGATGATATTTAATGTTTCACATGCATAATTATTAGAAGAAAAAGACTTGTTCCCTGTAAATTTCACTTTAAACATATAGCATGATTACTGGCCAAAATGGCACACAGGCACAATGTCAATGTCAGTTGCTGTAGTTCGTATCATGCCCTTCCTAGACCATAAAATATCAATCAGTAGGTACAACAAAAGAATAAACGTCCTTATCCAGCAATAAACATCAGCATTGACTTTTATATAGACACACAAGCTGCACTGTATAGGTTATTAACAACTTACACTAGCAAAGACAGTGAATAATCTTCTTTAGTAATGTCTGATGCAGCACACCCATCAGATCCGAGGTCATTCAAAGCTGAACATTTTAAAACATTATAAAACACCTTTATGTAAACGCTTGTCTATGTCACTAGGGGTTTGTTTTGGTACAGTGCACACTCACCCCCTCTTTTTGATAATGTCCGTGTTGGTCGTCCCCCTCTCTCCTGCTTTTTCTCAGAGTTTGCACGTCCTCGGATACAAGAGCTCAGCAGCATCAGCAGCACTACCACTCTTAATGCATGACATCACCTGCCAACGCTGCTATTGGCTGAGGAGCACAGGGCTGTCAGAGGATGGAGGAAAAGGAGGGGCAGCAATATAAGCCAGAGATGGATATATACGTATATAAAGTATGTATGGGGAAGATAAATGTGATGTGTATTTTTCTATGCTATTTTGCTTTCCAAACCACTTGGTTTATTGATAAAAAATACTAGAAATGCCTTACTAGAGGAGGAAATGCCTCTAAACACTGTTGTTTTTATATGCCTCCTTAACAATGCACAGAATAAATTAGGCATTTCTCATTTATGTAAGAAAATGAGAATTCATGCCAATCTATTTTTTTTTATTTTTTTTTTAGAAAATCCAGTTTTAAACTATCGACTCAAATAGACCAAATTTCCACTATTCAGTTTTGGATACTTTTCATGTCAATTAAATAAATTGCATATTAAATTTCTAAGATACAATTCTGAACTAATTGTTGCTCAAATTGTCAGTAATACACTACAAATAAAACATTTGGACACCGTCTAATTCCAAAACTTTCCTGATTTTTATTTCTTTCTACATTGTAAAACTAAACTGAGGTCTGAAACATCTAAAACATGCAATAATCTCCTTTGAACAGTTGATATTGAGATGTATCTGCTACTTATTCTCTGTAAAGGCTTCATAACAGCTCTAATCCAAGGTGCTGTTAATTGGTGATTTTTGAGACTGGTAACTCTAAATGAACTTCTCTGCAGCAGAGGTAAATTTTCGTCTTGATTTCCTGGTATGGTCTTTATGAGAGCCAGTTACAATGTGGTATTTGATGGGTTTTGCAAAAGAACATAACAAGAACATAACAATACTATATTGTACTATAATGCAAGAACTATTCCAGAACAGCTGACCTTCATTTCTTAAATTAACAACTGACTGTTATTGTTGTAACTTAATTATCTAATGTCATAAGTGTTAGTTCAGAGTTTTGACATCTTCAGTACTGTTCTAAAATGTAGAAAAATAAGTAAGTAAAAACAAAAAAGGTAGGTGGAAAGTGTGTCCAAAATTTTGATAGATACTGTATATGTATGCAATATCATGCTCAGTTAAATCCATTGAGGATGGGGAGAATCATCAGATTTATAGTTCATCAGTGCTTGGATACCATCAAGGTAGAAAGTTTTCCCTATAAACCTGAACCATAATTGGACTACTTCACATCTGAAATGCTGGTCTTCCAGGAACTCCTTTAATGGCACAAACATGTGGAAATGGCTTGGAGCGAGTCAGGACTGTACAGGGGATGTGGTAATAACTCCCAACTGAGTTCTTGTAATGTGCAAGTGGTGTTGGTGAATTCCCACAGACAGATGCGTCTCTTCTGCAAGTTAGTGACAAGTTATCCATCGATTTTTAAGGATCAGGTGGTCCACTGAATGTTCAAGGGAACTGAATGTTCTTGGGAATGCCTGCAGTGGGCTTTGGTCGGGATCGTCATTCACAATGACAACGTTCATCTGACAAGA
>JAOVVB010000035.1:7301454-7328665 GCA_028570985.1 Heterobranchus longifilis
TTTAAAGGTAAAGTGCAGGTTAATTTGTTTTATTTTTACTTTATATTTTGTATTAATTATTTTTATGTATTTTTTTTGGGCTGTGGAACGAATAATTTGAGTTTCCATTATCTCTTATGGGAAAATTTGTTTAAAAAATTTGTTTACATGTGTTTTGAAATACTAGCCCGCTTTTAATCCAAGGTTGCCAAAGACAGTTAATCCAATGTGAAATTTGACCGTTGACCTTCTTATTGTCATGTTAGGTTTTAATATGTAATTTCCATAGCATTTAGATTTTTGGTATATAAGACACCAAGCGGAAGGGTACATGGAGATCTTAAAATTATGTTAATTTTGACCATTGTTGATTATGATGTGTCAGTTTGAAAACTGTTTCTGGTTTGCTTCTGTGTAGCAGTGGATCTAATGTTGTATGGATGACAAATACTAGTATAGATAAATAAGTCTGATGATAATGAACACCTCTCCCATTATCTCTTACCACACTTTTGTTTCTAAATATTAGAACTCTTTATTGTACAGAACAGGCTCTGGGGGATTTGTGTATGCAGTTTGTGGTGTAAATACCTTAAAGTACATTCAAGTCACAGGAAATTTCCTACACCTTACTGCATCATCCAAAAGATGTATTTGGTTGTACTCATATCAAGTATCCCAATGTGAGAATACTACAGAATGGCTAGATTATATATTTATTTAACATTAATTTATTAAACTTTATTTATTAATACCATGTAAAGTTGTAGGGAAGATCAGCCAAGTTACCCTTCAGAAAGATTACCTATTACATAATACATTAAATCACTTTAACCACTTTAAATACAAGGGTCATTCAAGTCAAACAGGGACTAGTGATGAAATATCTGGTGAATAAAGGCATAAAAGCAAGTGACATTTACAGAAGGCTTTAATCACACTACAGTGATGAGACTCTTAGCTGCAGTAAATAATTTATATGGGGTAAACTTTTTAAAGAAGCCATACATTTGTGAATAATGTTTCCGTGAACATTCAGCGAGTAGAATGCCTGATTAAAAATCGTCAGATAACTTGTTGCCGAATTTCAGAAGAGATGGCTCTGTCTGTGTGAACACACAATCATTCACCAATACCACTTGCACGTTACAGGAACTCAGCTGAGAGTTATTGCCACATTCCACGTACAGTCCTGACCTTTTCCCAAGCCATTTCCACATGTTTGGTGCATTAAGGGAGTTCCTGGGAGGCCAGACTTTCAGACATGAAGCAGTCAGTTTGATCATGGCTCTGGCATACTGAGAAAACTTGATGGTATCCAAGCACTAATGAAAAGCTGGGATAAATGCATTTGTGCAACAGGTGCATTATATAGAGATTTTGTATAGCTGCTCATATGTTAGCAAGATTGAAGCACGTAATGAGAGCTTAATTATATGGCATTATTCTGTGATGTGATACAAACGTCCCCACCCATCCCTATTACTTGCTGTTGATCAGTCAGAAAAATGGAAATCCATTTGCAGAGGGATTCTCCAGGCCCAGTTTTCTGAGGTTTGGGTAGGCCTTGGGAGATTTTCACATTTTAATGCTGCTATAGATTATTATACATTTTTAGAACAATTTATTAGGTTTTTTAAATAAATCTGTACTGGGGGTTCTTGGAATTTATTTTACAATTAAAGGGGTCTCCTGTGGCAAAATGATTAAGAGTCCATGTCCGATGTACATCATAGGAATAGACCAGGGGTGCTCCAAGTTCAGGCCAGTCTGGTGACTGTCTCTACACATGCTCATCTGATAAATACCAGGTTATTAAGGAGGTGTGCTAGAGCAGAAACCTATATAAGAAAAGATGTAAACGTCGACTAAACAAATACAATAATTGAATATATAGATTTTCTTTGTTTTTGATGCAATATAATCTTATCATCTTTCATCTACATTTAGACTGGATTATACATGCAAATACATTGTGTTCTAGTTGAGTAAACAACCAGAGGCCTCTTTTTGAGATAATGGTCCTGAAAGGTAAGCATTCCTGTGTATAAAGCCCTCTTTAAGTGCACTTACATGTGCCGGGTAGTGAAGGAATTTTAGATTAATCATGTGCTTTGCCATGTTTTCCAAAGAGCCCAACAAAGAGGGTCTTTTATGTGCAATTCTGAAGTTAACACACTCCACCCAAGTCACTGAAACCTTTTCCCATCTAGACATTCTCCTCCCTCAGCCATTGGTCTGTTTATGGCCTGTGAGGCTTGGGAGTTGGCACCGTTGACACATGCTAAGAATCACTTCTTTGCTTTTTCTTTGCAAAACCACATGTCAACAGGGATAAGAAAGCCTCCTGCAGATTTGGACAAGTCCACTGGTGAAACACAGAGACACAGTCATTGGAGGGCAAGGTCCTTGGCCCAAATGAATAAAATGGAAAATTCAGGGAATAACCCCTCTGCAGAGGTCTGTTAGTGTATAGTAAAATTGTTTCGGCCTCTTACAGTCTGGTATTCACTTAGCGAGAATTTAAGTGTTGTGTGACTGTCTACTATAGCCTCTGCTTTAAATGCCATGAGCATGCTCTTTGTCTTTGTGAATGTCACTGATCTTTTTTAGTTCTGCAGAAAGCAGACAGACTCTCACTCTCATTTTTCCTCTCACTACTTAGCATGGTTTACATTTCTTGACATTTTGTTTCTTTCTAAAATAAGTGTTAAGGTATTGCATACAGTGTTGTATAGCTGAATGTTTGTGAAATGAAGTCAATTTTTTTTTTGCACAACTGCAAATAAACATGTAGAGATAGCACCCAAATTTACCACAAACCCGACGTACACCAGACTCACACGTGTGCAGATTGAAAAAAAAACTTACTGTCTCTTTAACCATAAAGCTGTCTATTTTATGAACATCCATATTTCCAGTGTTTACGTTATCAGATGTTAGCATGTGCCTGTATTCCTCTTGTTCCCGCAAGTGTGCACCCATTATACTGATTTAAGAAAGTAAGTGCTAAGTAAAGGTGGCCTGACTGCATTGCAATGCACACTGTGTTATTTCTTATAGTCCATATTAATGAACTAAGTGCTGATTTGGGATCGTCTTGTCCAGCTCTGACCCTGCTACTATTTCAGCAATGTTTTTCTTACAAGTTAAACAGCCCTCTGAACCTGTGACTTCTCAGAGCAAGCAGCTTTCCCATTCTTAAGGCCACTGGTTTGACCTGACCAAACAAGAGTATGACGGAATCCATATGTCTCTGCTCTCACGTTACACCCCGAGAATGTCTTGCAGTATAGCCTACACTGCTTTCTATAGCACCACACACAAAATAGCTGTTTACATTTTCCTAATATTCTCTATTTTCCTCGAGTGCTAGAGAAACCCCTGAGCATTTTTTATCTGTGCTTTGCCCATTTCTGTTATTTAAAAATAGGTTATTTATGGCATTTTGAAATAAACCTGTGTTTGCCTATAAGCAGTTGAAATAGCCAGGATGTGCATTCTAAACAGCATAACAAACATCCTTTAAAACTCAATCCCCCCTCAGTCCTTACTATCATAAAAAAAGCGTACTCATCCTTTGGTCGCTCTGTGCATCTTTACAATAAGCAGCACATGCGTGTTAAAAGGTCAATATTGATGCTTCACAGTGAGGGAAACATTAAAAGCTCAACCACTTTTCAACATGCTGTAATGTACTCATGTACTCAAGAAAATATATTCTATTCAATTAAACAATGTCTATTTTTTAAAAGATATATGAATAATAAAAGCCAATCTTTATTCTTCAAACTCTAAAATTTATTTAAAAAAAAAAAAAAAAAAAAAAACATTGACATTGTACAAGAAGCCAGCAAATAAAAACCTTTTTAGATTTTGTATGGATCCTTAATAATTTGAAAATTGCTCATTAAGGTTTATCACAATTGCCAGGACTGGACAGCGGCTAAAATAAATTCATTGTTAATTTTTTTTTTGTACATTTTCACATCTATTTTTGTGGAGTACATGGCTAAATTCAACCTAACAATAATAATAATAATAATTCTACAGAAGATGTATTCACTTAGAGATTTTGCACATTTGTTTAAGGATTTGCAGCACACTAAGTATAACAGAATTTTACATAAAGAAACAAAATTATTTGCTGATATGAACAGCATCAAGGAGCCATGGTGGCTTAGTTGTTAGCAGTGTGGCCTCATACATCGAGGGTTCGATTCCTGCATCAGGTCTATACAGCTTTATTTGTATAGCACTTCTTACAATGTAACCAAAGTTGTCGCAAAGCAGCTTTATACAATTAAACTAAATATTTTAGCCTAGACTAAGTGTGTGTGTGTGAAGATATGAATGAATGAATAATCAGCATCATACTTCACCAGCAAGTTATTTTGTCTTATATGTGCAAAGGTGAATGGTGTCCATATTAAGGATGCTTGTCTATTACTTTCAAAATGCTAAAAAAAAAAAGGGACAATGCATTTTTATTTCAGTTTTACCTTTAATTTACAGAATTATTGTTCATTCTTCTTATATTTTAGAAGGACACTGAACTACATAAGAATATGATGTTTGTTTTTCCCTAATCACTATAAAGCCTTCACTTTTTCATTTTGCAGATATTATGTAGTCAACATGAATAAGCCATTAATCAGCAATTAAATATAAAGTCATGGTTGCAGTAATGGGTTTCTTAGATAAGAGTAATGCATTTCTATGGGGAAGTGGATGTGGTTACTGTCAAGATAAACTTTGTTAAATCAACAGCCTCATGTTTAAATGGTGAGACACAATTAGTGAGTTCTTGAGTTTAATAAGTGCTACAGGTCAGACAGAAGCGAGTGGCCATTTAGCTGTCATTTCTTGTTTTATGCACCTGAGTAGCAGATGGACCCATGCTAAACTGATTATCCACGATTAGTTAAGGTCATTTATAAGGAAGACACTTGACTATTTTGTGAAATGGTGCCTCTGTGAACAACCCTGGCCTGGATAAAAGCTTTGATTGTCTTCCTCCATGGAGAAAAAAAATCAGTTTCCACTTCATCACCCGGCAATGTTTTAAACCTGGTTTAGAGCTGCAGTTTGACAAAAGCAGAGGAAGTACTATAGCCTGTGGTTCACTACAGCATTCCAGGTGTTAGCGCTTCAGTTAAATTGCCCTGCAGGGAACTAGAGAGCTACAAGATGGCCATAAAACCCCTCAGCACTTACATTTGCACAATACTGGGATACATTTTCCTCATCCCTATAGAGAGAAATGATTTAAGGTGAATGAAGTGGAATGTGGCGATCATTTTTCCAGTTTTGGGACAACTTATTGAATTACCTCCACTACCCTACATTATGGATTTAATGGGGTTAAGGTTGTTAATAAAAGAAGTGGCAACTTCAGAGCGATTTTATAAACACAAAAGCAGTGAGACGTGAAGTGTTCTTTTGATTTACATTTTTAGAGTGGTTCAGTGTATTAACTTCACCACTTAGCATTTAAACATAAACAGAAGGGAGTCCAACGTCTATTGCCAAAGCCAAAATGTTTTTGCCTGAATGCTAAGTTGAGTCTTCAACCCTTACCAAAAACAACACTCATGTCTAACCCTGTGTCTGGTACAGACTGTCAGTCTTTGCATATACTGTTTAAAAGTGGGGGGAAGGTACACTTTCATTAAATGTTAATGTTAACATTAATTTGTTAATATTTTGTTAAATGCACATGATTCACAAATAGTTTTGTACCTGAGAATTAACTTAATAACCTTAACTTAATAACCTTTCTCTCCAGCTGCCTAACACACAGTATGACTGCTGATCAACCCTGCTATCTGATATCACCCAAATGAGGATGGGTTCCCTGTTGGTTCGTCTCAACGTTTCTTTCCACTGCCATCTCAGGGAGTTTTTTCCTTGCCACTGTTGCATTCAGCTTGCTCATTAGGGACTATCTGATCATTTTGATGTATATGTATTTCCTCACACATTTCAAACTCATTTCCCTAATTCTGTTTTGATTCTGTAAAGCTGCTTAACAACAATGTCCACTGTCAGAAACAGAAAGAGTTTTATTGCCAAGTCCGGTTGCACGTACAAGACGGTTAGACGGTTCTGGCCTCGACTGGTGTTGGCAGCTGTTTATCTGAGGACTTGACCGTTCGATAGTTCAGGACTGGAACTTCATACAAGTCTACCTGAGTTTTCAATAACTAACTGGACTCCATATTAACATCAATTAACATCAACTGTTATGCTGAACTGCCTGCCAACCAACACACAGTATGAATGCAGATCAATTCCTGCTCTATTAAAAATAAAACTGAAATGAATTAAATTGACTTTTTAAAAATCACCAAATGAACACAATAAGACTTAAGAATAACATATGCAACTATAAAATGTACAGAATTTATGAAAAATACAAAATTTACACTTTGCCTCCAGGATACAATACTTAGCGTATCACTCAGTTACCACTTGACTAGTTGTGTTACAGAACACCACAGACACCCAGATTACTAGCCACTATAAATTTAGTCTTGCTTGTTATAACCATCTAATATTCAAACATATCTAATATTCTTTCATACCCATTACCTAATATGTGTATGATATATGATATGATATGATATGATATGATAATTAACTAGCTTGCCATTGGCAAAGATAATCTTCACATTCTTGTTTGAAAATACTCTAAACTGCACAAATACAAATCAATTCACAAAAATGCTTGGCTATACAGTATAAATAGGTTTTAGCTTAGATGTATATCTGAGTCCCAAACATTAATTGGAAGGCCTTTTCATAACATTGGGGCTTATACAACAGTCTTATTCGTTTTCATTCATAGTCTGGTAAAATACAAATACCCTGAAATAATATTTACACCAAATAATGTACAGCAATATTTCAATGAAAATTGACGGATGACGTGTCGCCAACTTGCGAAAGAGACGCATCTGTCGGTGGGAACTGTACACATCTCAGCTTCAATCAAAGGTTGCATGCTGCTTGTCAGTACCACATATTAAGAAAACTGCAGCAGGGACTTAGACACAGTCTATTTATTTAGCCAAACATTTTTGTAAACAGATTTGCTTTAGGTAAAGGAGCAGATCTGGAGTACTCATGGACATAGAGTTTTATGGTGAACTGGCATGTTTAGATGTTGTCTTCCCAACTCTTATTGATCACTCAGGTTAGTCCTGCCGGAGTGCCTGCTTGCAATAAATAAACATTCACCTTATACATTATGTGACTGTGACGATACCTAACTGTTCTCTCTCTCTCTCTCTCTCTCTCTCTCTGTTGATTTACAAAGTCGCCCGTGAGCTGCCAGTGATCCAGACCCCTCTGCCCTCTGGCCCTGTCTGACTCATCCTGGTGCCCCCCGTCCATTTGGAGATCTCAAGCCTGTGTGGTCTGCTTGGGATGCATAACCATTGTTAAAAGTGTTATATAAATCTAATTTTAAATTAAAATCAAATTGAATTAAAATACACACAATCATTCACCAACACACATTACAGAACATTCCTGGGAGTTATTGCCCCATTCCCTGTATAGTCCTGACCTTTCTCCAAGCAATTTCCTCATGTTTGGACCATTAAAGGAGCTCCTGAGTGGTCCGAATTACAGACAAGAAGCAGGAAGTCCAATCATAGATAGTCCATTAATAGAATGAAAAGAATCACCACTGCTGCTACATATCTAGCCATGTTATTAATACACAACAGTGTTTTTTGAACACATTACATTAATTAAACCCTTATACTTAAACTAAACCTCTATATTAGAACACACCAGACATATGCAGTCTCCTGTCATATGGTAATGGTGAAATGTTAGTCTCAATGTAGGATTGAAGATAAAGCATACTGTAGGTTTTGCAGAGGGCAGATTTTGAGATTGGCAGCGTACATTTAAGGAATTATATACTGTAGGTATTTGCTACATAAAAGTCATGTCATAAGAAATGGTCAAAAACATGCAAATAGCTCTGTAAAAATCAGCTTACTGTATATTTATACTGCATATACCCTTACCAGTCATTTGAATACAAACAACTACATCATGCAATACTCCATTAAGCTTCATCATGTAACAAAAGAGCAATATAATAAAGTCTTGCAGATACATGCCAAGAGTTTCATCATTATGTGGAAAAAATGTCATTTCATTTGTCTATAATGTGGTTGTTAATTCCAGGTTGGTCTTAATATGTCAGATCCTCCTGAGATTTTAAAACACAGCAGCTTCTTGAGAGGTCAAGAGAAGTGCCAAGGCTAAAAGGAAAGATACAGTAACTGAAATAGCCACACTTTAGACCTGAGGTGAGCAGAAAAGCATCTCAAGATGCTCAAATCCTTTTTGAAAAGCTTGAAGCAGATGTACTGCACCAGGAGAAGGCCACATCTTGTTCCACTCCTGTCAGCCAAGAACTTGAATCCAATACGAGCTTCTGCTGTTGTGTGTGATTTTGCTTATATCAGAAATATTTGTGTGTAAGAATATTCCTCTGTTTTAACTTTACAATCATGAGGGAATGCTGCTGATCTCCTGGAATGTGTTGGGTCTCACTCCTCCACTGTCACCACTGATATCAGCCAGTTTCTCTGCTCTGGCTTTGACAACCAAAGACAACCTCCAGAATCCTATGTATCCTTAACCAAGTAATAACCAGTCCAAATGCTATCAATTTTAAGCAGAAATACAAATCTATGTTGTTTTTGTGTTTGCATTACTTGCAACCTCCTCTACTGATTTCAGCTCCAATTGCATTTAACTTTCCTGTTCGAGAAATTAGTATGTTATGTGGTCTGATAGTGTTCCTGTCTGGAATGTCTTGTATCAGAGATAGAGATGCTAGACTCCTTAACTGGTTTGGGAAGCTGTAGCATGCAGGCTAAGTGCACACACAGCCTGATAAGAGCAGATAAATCCACTCCACACATGGGTTGGTGATTTCTTCACTTTATTCTTCACTGTTAGGGATTAAAGTTTTTTTAACTTGAGAAAACAAAAGGTGTAAATTTGCAGGATTTTCTTTCCTCCTAATTTTGAGTTTGAACTACTACTACTAATAATAATAATCTAATAAACAGAATAGTGCAGTTTTTGTTTTCATTTTTAAAACAAAACCAAGCTATAAAATATTTGTAATTAAAACTCATGTGTCAAACTATCTATTGTGCTATTTTTATTCTGTTAGGACGATGACATTCCTGGCTGGTTAAATTATGTGTAGTATGAATGATCCTCTTTATTTCTACCTAGCAGTGAGCCAAGTCAGGAAGGAGGAATAAATGTGTCACTGGTTCTTGTGCCTGAAGGGTACTTGTTACGAAAGAGGAAGTTTTCAGCCTCCATATATTTTACCCTCCATACATCAAAAGCCAAATATGTCTTCATATCCTTGATTAAATAGCCTTTGCTTCTCTTTCGAACATCATGTTCGTTTTGTTTTATTTCCTCATTATCTTACTTTAACAGAAATTCTTGCCTAGCACTGAAAGCAGAAGTAAAAATATATTTTTTTAAATGTTTATTTTATATCTCGGCCGACCCTGTCATTTCTGGTGTTACAGCTGAACAGAAGGCAACGGAAAGGGGGATGGTGTGGAGAGAAGAGAGGATGGGTTGAACCTTCGACCGCTTATACAAAAGGGCCTTCTTTATTTACCCTGTCCCTTTGCTTTTTTTTTTACTTTTGGTAACTCTTTCTTTGTATGGGACGGTTTAGAGTTTCAAGCTGCCCACTGTGGGGCCCTTCAGCAAGGCCCTTAATACCAGCTACAGAAAACCTGTATTTCTCTCTACGTATGTTACAAACAAATCTTCTAAAGACAATCTAGAATGTGAAATGTAAATGTTAACCTTCTGCTTGTTTTCGACACAATCACCTTTCCCACCAGGAAAAAATATCAGCTCATGAGCACCATTTGTGACCACAAAAATGTGCGGCACCAACTGAGAATAAAGTTAGGTGCATATGGTAAACATTAGGAGCAACAGAGCTGGCTCATTAAAGAAAAGAGATTAATCAACAAACCAATCAACCAACCTTAAAATTTTTTAAATTTTTTTTCCACAATAGTCATTAGTGTCTTGCATGTGCTGCATACACTGTGCATAAATGGCCACTTTTATTGTCGTACTTAAGGACCCCAGACATTGTGCGGTTAGGCTTTTGCACGCACAGAGTACAGGTGTTTGCTGATTTGATAGTAGCAACTAAAGCAGTAAATCCTATCAGCATAATGTTATGAAACTATTACTTATGTTACTGCTATTTCCAAATGACATTTCAGTAATGAGAAGACAAAATATTTGTCTGAGTGCCTCTTGGCCAGTGCCGTATTTTAGGTGGAGACCTTTAATGCAGGTTATGCCATTAAAAAAACCTGATAAAATTATAAAAATATTTACATTTATTCATGCATTTTCTATAATGCTCATCCTGTTTACAAGGTCACTGGGGGCATGGATCCTGTCCCAGTAGACAGGGAACTAGACAAAGTACATGCTAGACAGGGCATCAATCCATTGCAGGGCATGTACAATGGGCAATTTAAGAACGTCAATTAACATAACCTGTGTAAGGAAACTGGAGTAGCTGAAGGTAACTCACCAAGCATGTGAAGAACATGTACACTGCATGCACACAGACCTAATGCAGGATTTAAACCCTTGATCCTGAAGGTGCGAGAAAACAGTGCTAACCACTACACCACAGTGCTGCCAAAAATTGTTATAAAAAACAAAAAAAGAAGAAAAGAAAGAAAAAACAGCTTACACAAAAATATGATCATTGGCTTTCCACAATGAGGCTTAAACAGCCATGCCCATATCATATAATACATTTAATTTAATAATTTTATTAGCCAGTGTTTGTTGTGGAGACTTCAGCTCATAGAATTCAGAAATGAATCGTGAAACTCTTTAAAAAGAATTTTTTTGTTCATATTTTCATCTTGGAACAAGCCAAGCCCCTTTTCCCCACATATACAAAATGAAACCAGGAAAAAAATACTTATGAAGCAAACAGAAGGCTTGTTGTTTAATCTCAGTGTTAGCAACAGAAAATCAACCACCAGTGACCTGACCCCAGAGATGAAAATAAGCCATATGGTCAAAAGTTTGTGGACACCTGATCATCACACTCATTTGTTCATGAATGCTTTAATGAGATCGGATACCGAAGGTGAGATGTCGAGAAGACTCCAGTTCTAGTTCATTCCAAAGGTGTTCAGTCTGGTTCAGTTTAGTCAGGGACTTTGTGGATCTCACAGGTGCATCATCATGCACCTGTCTGCACCTCCTTGTTCCAGTGAAGTAATCATAATGCTTTATAGTATACAAAGGCATTCTGTACTGCTGTATTTCATTGTTAGATGTCCACATACTTTTGTGCACTTGGTAATGTTGCTTTAGTGATAAGATTATGATGCAAACTATAACATGATAAATTTCAAACATAATGCAATGCGTAAATTAAATGCAAACATTCTAACTGGAGTGTGGGATTTGTGTACAGTATAGAGTATGATAATTGTGTGTCTAAAAATGTACATGATTCTGAAATCTGTCCTGCTGTTCATTTATCCTATGGAGCTAGAGGCATGTCTCATTGCAAACTTCATGCACACAGCCATGAGCCAGGAATCGAACCCGTAAAACTTACTAAACATTATAGACTGATGAGACTAAACTCTCTTTCGGCTGCTCCCTTCAAGAGCTTGCATCATACAACTTTGCACAGGTTTTACGCCGTACATTAATATAAAGCCTGCAGCTGGCATTATTGTTAAAGCCATACTGTTAACAAATATAAACAATTATATATTAGTGTTGTGATATACAATAATGTACAGATACAGATTAGTTAACAAACCTTTTTAATTCCATACATGCAGTACATGCCCTAGCATGTAGCCAAACTGACTGAGTGTCTATAAGTAGAGAAATTTATTAGGTTTCCTGGACTGCAACTGCCAACCTTTTCCACAATTATGCCAGCAGAGTAAATATTAGCTCTGTCACTAGGCTGTTTCTCAGTAGAAAAAACTGCTTGAGCTTTTCATCAAAGTAGGCATCTGGGCAGCCATTTCCCCAGTTTCCCAAAAGCATTTTATGTTTAGTTAGTTAATCCTTTCCTTTCCTGATTAACATTTTGGTAGAGCGCATTTTAAGTCACTATATCTTATTGAAAACATGTGATCAACTTAAATTGATTGATACATCTCTACCATTCAGTTGAGGTATGCTATGATAAAAATTTTGATATATAATAAAAATGCTATGACTTTTTTATTTATTTATTTATTTTTTAAATTTATTTTTACCATGGAACAACATCTGACCCATTTGGAAGAAGAGTATACTGGTGTCTGTTATTAATAATAATAATAATAATAATAATAATAATAATAATAATAATACTTTTGTTTTTGTTTGTTTTTGCTAAAGCATTAAGATCTTACCTTGTGGAGACATAACAATTTTGGGAAGCTCAGTCTGGTTCTCTACAGAAAAGTTAAAAAACTGGAGGAACTCATACCAAAGTTGATTTATTAGTTTAAACCAAAACTATGCTAAAAATTAATCTATGTCATCTATTTGGATGCTACAGAAATTTCGAAAGTGTTAAGGTTCAATTAACAGTAATATGGGTAATCACTTTAATTAGATCTGTTTTAATTTATATAAAAAAAAAATATATATATATATATATATACATTATGTCAACCTAATGTACAGTATAATGTACAACATAATGAGAATTTAAATTAAACATTAATACTGCTCACATAAAATTTTAAATCTACATTTTAACCCAATTTAATTGGATTGTAATTACAGTAGACTGCTGCAGAATAAATAAATACTGGTGAAAAATAAAAGAGAACATGACGCATCTTAGGCCTTATGCCACTGGACCACGTTCTAGTGTTTAGAAGTGATAGAAAATGTTCTTCACTGAAGCTCGGCTTGACTTGGTGTCCAAATCATATTTCTTCTTCTTCTTTTTGTTTTAGAGAAATGCTGAACTGACTGCTCTTAGACTTATTTAAATTAGCCAAAAGTGAGACAATGAGACTGTGGGGTAATAAAGCAGGGCAGTGCTTTGGGGCTAAAAATTGGTCTGCATTTAATGCATGTAAAATCTTAGAAGATAATCAAAATACTCAGTCTACACCTTTAACAGTTAATTCAATGTAGTGCAAACTGGAGATTTGGGTTTACGCTGATCTTGAAAGCAGCTCCTTCTCTCTGAGAAGGCAAGAGAGAGAGAGAGAGAGAGAGATTTGAAGGGGAAGGCAGGTGTCACTGCATTTGATTGAGTGTATTTATGTGAGGAGTCATGCAAAATGCAAATGTTGTGTGTGGTCATGCAAAATCCATGTCTGAAAGCAACGTGTGGGGCAGCGCACTGTTGTTTAATGACCTGTTTAATGACCTGAAAAAAAATATTTCAAAGTAAATCAGAATACCATAGTGGCATGCATCCTGTGGGTTCCTGAATGTCTAAAATAATAATAGCTTAAACAGTCCCAACAACTTCTTAGGCCACAGCTAATTGGAAAGGCATGTCTAGATAAATTAATATTTGATTTATGAAGAGATCACAGATCATCCAAAGTTTATTAGCGTACAGTGTGGGATCAAAAAAGTTGTGTCCTCTGTGTCAGTAAAGGAAATAGCATATACTTTACATTGCTTGGTTCTCAACTAAAACTTTAATGCTTCCCATGAATTCCACAGTCAAACTGAAACCTTGAACATTCAGAATGAAAGTGGTAAAAATCCAGGAACAGCAGGATTATGCTGTTACACAGCACATTTGATGGACTACACTCGATGTTGCAAGGCTTTAAAAACATAGTCTATAGTGCTGATATTAATAGTATGACTCTGAAGAACAAAAATATTTATCAGATTCTGAGATGAAGCAGAGTATGTCAGTTTGGCACATGAACAAATAACATAGTTGAATGTGATGTTGCTGTTATTAAAAGATTAAAGAGATTACACTTTAAAAAACTTTAAAAGATGTCTGTTTGTCGGATTTAAGGTCAAGTTGTGTTGCCTGTGAAAGACCTAAAGGACGATAAATACACATTCCACAATTTTCTTATCTATCGTCAGCTCTGCTTAGCTGCTAATCTTAAACACATCCAACTTGGTTTTCATCCAAAGCCACTGACCTGGCTTTTTTTCCCCCAAATTCTGAATTCCTCCCAGGCTGAATGCTAAATCCAGGGGATCTTTAGAAGCTATTTTTGGTCCCCTGAAGTCAATCCAGGATACCAGTTCAGGTCTACTGTAATATAATTAATGTACGTACAAATTATGTACGTACTAAATATCAGCATGGCTGTAATATGGTCATAGGCATGAGGGTGCAGCCTCTACAGTACTGTAGATATCTACATATCATGACCTCAAGCGCGATATTGATTTTATACAACAGTTCCTCAAACACCATTTATTATCAACAGATTATAATTTGTTTGTTTATTTAACAGTTTTTTTGCTCCACCAACACATATCCTTGTGCCTGATGAATCCGGCAACTAACAGTTAGTGTATTCTTAGGTGTGACTTACTTTATTTTCCACTTTAGAAATTCCGCCTTAGAATCAGCTCCATTAACTGCAAAGCTAGTGTGCTATGTAAGGTGTACAAACCCTTGTTCCACACATCGAAGTAGTACTCTTGATCAGATGTTAGAGATGGATTTGGAATTCAGCCTTGTTATAAGATAGTTATTGCCATAAACAGCAAAACACAGATGGTTCAAAGCGATTCTGAATGACTTAAAAGCAATTACTAACTACTTGTGTTATTAACAGTAACAACTTTGTTTCAGAAAGTGCTTTTGTGACTAGTTTTAAAGGTGGGTTTTGGCAGGCAGTTGTTCTCTCAGTACAGCTTTCTCTTTTGAGATTTTTGGGATAATTTATTTGACAGCACTCTTCACCACCATCAAAACACCAGCTGAGGGAGATTTTGATGTGATTGGCGGTGATCCCTGCAAAGTTGCAGTAGATGTTTTTTTCCAAGTGATATTATGAAGGTAAAAGGACAGTAACTGCACTTCTGATTACTCTCAGAAATCATTGAGTCTGATCTGAGGTTTCTGTGTTTTAGTAAAATCAAAGTGGTTCCAGGCCATCCTTGCCAATGGATCCCTTGTTGAACCACAACTTTGTGGCCATGGGTGGGAAGGGGCACAAAGAGTGAAAAAACGTCTTATCTTATTTAGCTTCATCTACTTAAATGATAGAGATCTGATGTTTTTTTTAGAAACGTTGAGGCAAAGTGAATTAGAGCTGTTCTGGAGACTCGTGGAGGGAGAGTGTGTGTGTGAGAGAGAGAGAGAGAGAGAGAGATCAGAGAGTGGGGGGTGAGAGAGAAAGAGAGAGAAAGTGAGTGAGTGTGTGTGTGTGTGTGTGTGTGTGTGTGAGAGAGAGAGAGAGAGAGCACAGCTCCTGTTCGTCATCGCTCCTCAGCAGTAGTTTTATTCCTCCTGGCGCGCCACACTCGGTCACCATGTGGATGCTGAAGCTTTGGATACTCAGTTTCGCAAATGACAGAAAATAACTTAAACCTGAGCTTATGAGTCCTGGATCCCCAGCTTAACAGAATGACGGAAAGTAACTTAAACCTGAGCTTAGGAGACATTTCGAAGGGATTGAAGGAGAGGTCGGATTAGAACTTTACGGAAAACTCTCATTTGCGGACTTTTTAAAACCCTGAGCTGTACATCTGTTCAGAACTGACTCTGTGGATCATGGCGCACAGTTTGCTTGTGTGTTTTGTTGCACTGCTGCTGCATGGATGTGTTTGGGCAGCGGGATCTCACACACCAGGCACACACACTCAGCACCCGCGCGCCGTCAGCAGGCACAGGTGAGGACACATACACATACAGCCCTGTAAAGTGGATAGATAGCCTACTTAATTGTTTACTTAATTGTCTGTCATGTAAAAGTGCAGCATGAATTTTGAATATTTGAAACTGTTTTTACCGAGTGGAGCTGTAGAAGATGTATGATAGCGAGGACATGCATGTCCCAAAAACCATTAAAGAGATCTGTGTCACATAAAAAAAATGATTAATGCATCTTGCAAGCCAAGTAGCCTACTGTAAATAATAAGTAAATATAGACATGAAAACCTCCTAATTTTAAGAGTATAATTTGAAGCCAGTTTTACACACAAAAAAGATTCCACTTACTGCCACTGTACCTGTGTTTGGTATTTCTTGATTTCCTGAATTTTTGTATTAAGGGACTTTGGATTATATGAAATTGTGGTGATCACATAAAATATACAATTTTTAAAAATAAGAACAATATTTAAATTCATGCGATAAATATTTGGACACAAAACACAACATATGAAAAGTGAAAATGTTACATTTCATGTTCTTACTTTGCGAATGAAGGCTATAAAGGCTATTGAGCAGCACAGACAAGGGAACTATGATACTAAAAAACATATAAAAAATTGTTATTAAAATATGATACAAAATATACAAAAATTAAACATATTTTATAAAATACAATTAATTTTTCAGCCTGGTTGCCATGAGGATAGATGAAATTCAGTATATCTGTGACTATTCATAGTCATCAATCATATAACAGGTACCACTCATGTCAGCCAAAAACAAGAATCTGAGGCTGTCATGGGCACAGACTCACCCAAACTGTACAGCTGAAAATCAAAAATCAATATTTAGTCAAAAATACCTGGTCTTTTTTAAGTGTTCTGGAAAAGGATCTGTCCCAAGATAGCCTCAGATTTCCTGTTCATATGAATGCCAGGGGTGCATTCTAAGATGCTTTTCTCCCCACACTTGTAAAGAATAAATATTTGAGTCAGATTCCTATCAGTCATTCTCTTCTGAGCTCTCTTATTAGCAAGGTGTTTCAGATTGCAGATTCTCTGCTCATAGGCAGTTTTTTCCCCCCAGGGGATCAGCAGTTTCTGAAAAACTCATACCAGCCCGTCTGGTACCAACTCTCCAGGGTTGAAGTCACAGAGATCACATTTTCTTCCCATTCTAAAGATAGATGTGAACATTAACTGAAAACCTGTATCTGCAGGATTGTGTACATTATATATGCTGCTGCCATGATGCTGTCTCTATAGATAAATGCATAAACGCGAGTGTACATCTTCCTTATTAAATAGAAAGAAGTCATTGATGAGGTCTAAACTTACCTATTTATGTATTTACAAAATACCTTTATTTCTACTGAAAGTGCATTAAAATGCATTAAAAAGTGATGTGTGATGTGGAGAACAAGAACAAGTGCGGAACAGTTTGATAAGAAGTTGCTAAGGGAGGGTTAAAAAGTCACCAAAGCTCACAAAATACACATGAGACGTTGCAGAATACTTTTAGAGGAATGTATTGAATAATCACATGTGCAGTATATCCTGACCAACACTCAACACTCAATCTTCAATCTACAGATTGAAATCTGTTGCAAAAGCATCAAAGCTATCAGTATTGATAGCTTTGAACATGATAGAGCAGAAGAAGAAAAAAGTACATTAGTGTTCTTAGCTAGACCCATGAGCCGAGATTTTCTGTTCTTTTTGAGAAAGAATGCCAATTCAGAGTGTCTGTTGGATCTGCGTTTTATTTTAACAGCTGTGTGAAGTATTATATGGTGAGCAGTACAGTAGCTCTTAAGTTGTTAACTCCTCTCTCTCTCTCTTTCTCTCTCTCTCTCTCTCACTCACTCACTCACTCACTCGCTTACTCTCTTTTGTCATTTTATGTGCTTGGGCCTGCGTTTGGGTCTCAGATGGATAAACTGTGTTCATATTTCTATAATTCCCTGTGTGTGGTAGAGACATGTGTAAAACCAGCTCTGTGATCCTTTGTGACATTTAGATACAACACAACTGTCTTCTTTGGCAAAAGGAACATCTGGCATCTGGAGTCTAGACAGCTTGTAGCCTATACAAACAGGCTCTGGCCCTCTTTAAGGTCTTGGTAAGTGAGGTTTGTTAGGAGCTTAGGGAAGTGAAATAAGAACACTATTCCATGATTTTAAACCTGACCAAACTGAGTCCTGAAAGCAAAGGGAAAGCAGAAGCTGAAAACAACAGCAGGAGAAAAACAGGTCTTCTTTCACAGAAATGGTCTTTGCTAAAATCCATTAATATTACTGGAAGGTGTGTAATAAGAATTATGAAACCTAAGAAGTGTTCAGTTATACTGTTAGTTTCAGAGTTCAGTTCAGCATGTGTAGTGAGGAATTAATAGCTGCTAAGACAGTGTTCAGACATCAATAGTGGACATAGATTAAGCATTTTTAATTAACTTTTTGGATTCTTTTTCAAAATATCATCTGCAGTTCAGAACAATATTAAAACTAGTACCACCATATGTCACTTTAATGTACCCAAAGTAAGTCATGTTCGGTGCTGCCATTCTCCATTTCTTTAAATCTCAAGATAAAAAAAAAACAGGAAAGAAAATCACAAGATTATGAAAATAAATCCAAAATAAGTATCAATCTGTTTAAACTACAACGATTTATGCCAATTTATTATGTTTTATTCAATCACAATTTTCCGGCAGTGATACGCCAGGAATTATGGAATATGGAATATGGAATATTGAAGTTCCAAATTTGAAGTAGGCCACTGATATCATTTACAAATATAATATAAAAAGAAGTAAAGTAATAACATGAAATGGTAGATACCGGTCTTGGTCAGATGGGTCTATCCCTGACCCATGGTCACGAGGATGACAAAGAATTGATCATTTATTAGGCTTTAACAACAAACGGCAAGTTAAAAATTCTCATGATTGTTTTGCAAAATCCATAATTCTTAAGTTGTTATCCAAAATTCCGAGAAATGGGTTAAAACCCCAATGTGTGGCGCCACAGGTCATGCTATGTTTTGGGCATAAAAAACACATAAAATGGATCTGAGGCCATTGTTAAATACATAAATATGACACTATTAATTAATAATATTTAAACTTAATGTAAAAAACAGCTCCTACTATTCAACTCCTCTTGTTCAGAGACCTCTTTGCTTGTCTTGAGGGCTGAGTTAAAGGATAAAACTAAGCTGCATGAATGCTTTATCAGTTTATGCTTTCTTCACAGCAGTACACACCAAATTAATCAGAACACTGATCGTATTTTGTTAATAAATAATATGATAAAATAACCTGTGTCCTTGCACACCATATCATTCATGAACAATTTAGAGTCTGTTTATGATGCGTGCAGAATTCATTGCTGGTGTACAATAAAAAAATGTATGATGTGCTAAATAAAGTGTTATTTTATAGGCTTCCCAATAATGAAGGTTGTTAAATATCTAATATATACTGCATTACAGAAGTTGTCCTACTGCTATAAGACATCGTTTTAATCAACACCTCCACACAGTGGTTGAGAGCTGTTTGATGGCTATAGAATGTTGATCCAACCAACCAAACTTTACTCAGGGTTTACATTATTCTCTCCTTTTTCACACTGATTATGTGTTTATGTTTACTAATAACCAAATATCCTTGCTTTTATTATAGTTAATAAAAACTGAGTAATCTCTGTTTTTGAATGTGAATAGCAAACCAAAATGGGACTGTTCTAATACCTATGTGTGCATTCATATGGACACTAAGAATCAGATCAATAGCCCAATTGGAATAAAAATGCATTATGTAAACACCCCATTTGAAACAATCTGACCTGATCTGGCCTGTTCGGAATTAACTCTAGTGGGATTGACAGGGGGTAAACCTTTGATAATCCATTCAGTAGGTAAATAATCACCATTGAAACACTTGATCTGATTGAATCTCCCTTCTTGGAATAAATATATTCTTTCTGCACATGTTTGCCCCACATGAAAGTAACATTAGGTGACTTGACATGTTTCAAACAGGGAAATTTTGCATACATTCCTGATCATTAAACTCCATAAAAATAAACACACCGTCTCATCAGACTTTACTTCAGACTTTCATCCACTGGATCTCTGGCTACAAATGGCTCACAGTTTATATGTAGTAAAGCATCTAACCAATCATAGATGAGAATGAAACCAATAACTATAACCAATCACAATGCAGAAGGTAGGAATTATCAAATTAGGTGAAAAGCTTAACATACTGTAACGTCAAAGTTCTTCTCCTTTTTCTGTTATATTTCGGGAAAATTAAACTCTAAACAGAGAGCAAAGCTACTTCTCCATCAAAAGTTATATTCTGATTAAATGCATTGTGCATATAAATCTTATTGTGCTTATGTAAGCAGATAGAAACATTGTGCAAATGTAGACCTTCATTGACAAAGTAACTCATTACTCTGGTTTTAGACAAGCTCTTATGCATAACTGACAGATATGTATTCCTGTGGAGTAAAGAAGAATGCCAACCCCTAATCCAGCAGACCATACTCAATGCCTAAGCTGCTTTGTAACAGCCTTTATTTCAATGCTGCTAAGTTCTGCACATCGATGGTCCTAAAGAGCAGGGGCACTGGGCTGATTTTGTCTTTTAAAGAATCTGTGACTGTCTCGCTCAGTAGGACAAAATCAGACAAGAGACCATCAAAGAGGTCTTAAGTCTGACCTGTATGCCTTTGTTTGACCTCCAGACCTCAGCCTTTCTTCTAAACAAAGCAAATGGAAAAATAAAACTTTTGACAAGCCTTTGAAGACTTTGTATGCTTAATCAAGAAAATGTTTATGGTAAATTAACAGATCACAGAGGTCCCAGCTCTAAGCAGCTGCTTATGTGGTCGAGTTAGTCCATGCTTATGCTTCTTTTGTAGGTTGAGTGTGTGAATGCATTTAACATTTCCCCTTTAGAGTTTCTAAAGATTTTTGATTGCACAGTTCTTGAAACAAACTGGAGTGGCTAGTGTTTATAAGAAATTGTCCCTGAAGTAGAATTTGCAGCATTGTGTAAATGTCTCATGTGAAAAAAAATACACTTCAGTCGATTTGAAATACATTATAATCCTCATAACACATTGCAAATACTACAATTTTTTTTTTTACACTTATTAGAATTATTACACTGTAAATAACCAGTTAATATATAAAAACTATGCTAACATCATGATTTTACCTATTTTCGGATTAAACTTTAAACATACTTGTTTTAAACCTAATTTTAACTTTAATGGTTTCGCTTGGCTTAAAATAGCAGCACCACAAACAAATTTCTTAATATCTGTTTTATAAGTTGTTTTGCAAACCTCAAACTATGACAGTGTAAAAAATGTATTTCTTTGCAGTCACCAGATAGAGATTTGTTTAGTCATTGTTGAGGGGAAAGGGAGGGCAGGGATTTAGAAATGAGTTATACAAAGGATATTTATGGATTGTGTGTGTCATACTGAGAATAGATATTTTGCTGGGCAAGGGCTCAAGGGAAAATATACCATTACCATTCCACCACACCCTTATTTCTCTCACTGTGCCATGTCTAAACAGGAATTGGTGTGCCTATGTGGTGATGAAATCTGTTAGCTGTGTTATGGAGGATGGAGTGGAGACCTACGTCAAGCCTGATTACCAGAACTGTGGTTGGGGTCAGCAGTGCTCTCGGGTAGTGTTGTAAGTATTGCTCTGTTTGTGAGAAATATGGAGCACTGAGTATTATGTCTTCCTCATGGTAAGATCAAAATCTTCATAGAGCAGGGACTTGGCATTTAAACATAAATTCAACATTGTTTTAAAAAAAAAAGTAGAAGAGGAAAAAAGAAACCTTCTCATTAATTTAATCTATATTCAGCATCATAAAATGGCCTCAGGTATGAAACTATCACATTGTTTACAACCCATGGCTTCTTCTTTTGGAGCTTTTTTTTAATGACTTTCTGATTCCTAAATGGAGCAAAAATTAAGTGTACAGTGGAACCTCAGTTCACGAACATAATTTGTTTCTAAATTCTGTTCGTAACCTTAGGAATGCAATGGAATCTTGGATTGCAAGTAACTTGGTCTGTGTGTTTTGCAAGATAAACTAAATTTTTAAAATATTTTTTAACTTGAGTAGTACGTGTACGCTTTGTCTGTTGAGCATCATGTGATCACAACTGAGCCAATGATTCTTCTGTTTCTCGCACTGTGGGATTGTGGGTAATCGTCTCCCATACTCAGTCTCAGTGAGCGTGCACCACTCGTATTGTCAACATCTGTGAGCCCGTGTACTGTTACATTGTGACCACGTGTGTGTGCGCACACATAAAGCATTTTGTGTGTGTGTGTGTCCTTTGTGTGTGTGAAGTGAGTGTTCTTTAGTAACTGTACTGCAACAACATCCCGCATGAAGAAAGTGTAAAAAGGCTGTAGCAGTGCAGGAGATGAGTCTGTTTAACGACAACGCATTTCCGCTAAATCCTCAAAAGTAGGCAAAGGCAAGAGGTTCATTATTTAAATACAATTAAAATTTCTATTTGAATTATATTTTCAAATATTTCAAATATCTTAAATCTTAAAAATAAATATTTTAAATATATTTAAAAAATTATACACTATGTTTGTTGCCATAATGATTAGCAGAGTTGAGCATTCGAGTCCCACTTCTGGTCTGTATGCTGTGTTGCATGTTCTCTAAATGCTTTATGGGTTTCCTCTGGGTGCTTTGGTTTTCTCCCCCAGTCCAAAGACAGGCAAAGGTATGCTAATTGGCATCTCCAAAATTGTTCATTGCTTGTGTGCCATATTATATATGGGTACCCTGTCCAGGGTCTACGCTGCTTCATGCCACGAGTCCCCTGGGATAGACATCAGGCATCCTATGACCATGTGCAAAATAAGCATAATATAGCAAGTGAGTGAGAGAGTCTGTTTGCTTGGACTTTTATAGAAAAATGTATTGTACTCATACTATAATGTTCTTACCCAATAGATATAGGACATTGAGAAGACCGAAGTACAAGATTGCTTACAAAATGGTAACAGAGATGGAATGGAAGTGTTGTAATGGTTATTCAGGTGAAGACTGCAACAACGGCCCCAAAGGCAACTCACAGATCAACAACGTTGGATCTAATACTGGGAAAGAACAGAGTAGAGGAGAAGGTACAGATATTATAAAGCTGAACATGTGATCTATTTTATTCATTATTTTAATAAAAAATAGACCCTTAATTTCTAGTTGTGTACAAATGAGTTCCATTTATTGCTCTAATATACTGTAGTTAGTTGTGCTTATGTTACTTTTTTAATCTTCTACTTTATCATACTGGTTTACTTAACACAAACAATTTAATGTAGCAAGTGAATTTGTTTTTTAGGATCTTCAACTCTTTCAGTTGACCAAATGTAAGTGGTAAATAAGATACTTTTAAACTTATACTTTAACTCAGATCACAAGCAAAATGTGAACAGCTGTTTACACCTGGCATTTTACATTTCCTCCAGTGAGCACTTAGAATATTTATTACATCATTCTTCTGCTATATTTGTTTTTTTTAGGCTGAAATCTGCTGGTCCTCTCATGTACAGTACTTGTATGTACTATTTCAAACACTTTGATCATGTACAGTAGTCAAAATATAGGGACACACTGGACCCTGTCCATATCTACACTCAGTGCTTTCCGTTTACAACTGGATGACCCAGGAAGTATGTTAATGCTAGGTGTGAACAGGGCTTAAGGTTCTTCTCAGCTGCATTGCATACAATGGTTTAATTTTTTGCTGTTGTTGGATTAAAATATTAGCGATATCAAGTTTGTTGTGAGGGGAAAAAACAAGTTGTATCATTTGCAGTGACTTTGTGATTCAAAGTCATTCAGATTCAAACATTTCTCTCCACCATGTGGAATAATCTAGCAGTATATATTTAATACCCATTTCACACAAATGAGGATGGATTCTCTGTTGGTTCCTCTTAAGGTTTCTTTCTATTGCCATCTCAGGGAGGTTTTCATGCCATCTTCACCCTTGGCTACTCATCAGGGACTATTTAATCATTTTGATTTATACACATTCACATTTCATACAAACTTCCATAGGTTTTGATTGTTAAAAGTGCTATATAAATAAAATTTAATTGAATTGATATTGAATAATACAAATTCTGAACTGGAGCATTTATGGTTTGTTTAAATTCTCTCTCTCTCTCTCTCTCTCTCTCTCTCTCTCTCTCTCTCCCTCACTTTTCCCCTTAGAAAGAGGAGAGAGTGATAAAATCAAACAACTTGAGGAGAAAATTCAGGGTCTGAGTAAAGAACTTCGTGCCATGCAGTCCACCTTACAGGGAGTGAATCAGAGAATAAATGAGGAGTCACGCTGGTCACAAGGAGTCCACACTGGTGGCCAAAACCCTGCTGATGCAGCTCAACCAGAAATAAGGGAAACCATTAACAGCATTCAGATCAAGCTGGATTTGCTTGATAACATGACGCAAGTACATGACATGACCCTTACCAGTATAAACAACCATCTGGTTAGTGGCAATACTGCAGGCAATGAGCTAGACAGAGGAAGTCAGTACAGAATGCTGAAGGATGAGATTCTCCACGAATTAGAGCATCGCATCTCACTGTCCTGTGCTGCCTGCCAAAGTGGTGTGGAGAGCATTCAGCAGCAGCAGCAGGAGGACAGGGAGAGAATCCGTGCCCTGGAAAAGCACATAAGTGTCATGGAGCAGCACCATAGCCAGACAGTGGAGGTCTTGCAGAGGGAGCTTGCCCGCTCACAGAGCTGCTGTGATGCCATCGTGGACATGGAGAGACGAGTTGGCGCACTGGAAAAGAAGGTTAGTTCTACTGCAGAATTGTATGACATGCTAAATGGGCGCATTGACAAAGAATTGAAAGGAACTGCTGGGAATGCGGGACGAGGAAAAGTATCAGAAGAAAAGCTGAACAGCCGTCTGAGAGACTTGGAACGTCGGCTGAACGGAACGATGAGGAAAGCTGAGCAAAAATGCTCTCACATGGAGACCAGTATGAAAGAGCTAGTGCAAAGAGAAATTAGCAAAATACGGAACTCTGTCCTTAAACAAAACGATGATCATGGCATGAGGATTTCTAACATTGAGCTCAATATGAGAGAGGTAAAGAATTCCGCGGACAACCACAAGGATCGCATAATTGAGATTGAAAATAAGACATCTGTCTTAGCCAACAAGTTGACATCAACAGTTAATTTGTGTGCAGAAGCATGTGCAGCACAGAGCCAAAAAAATAAGACAGAAGATATGGTTAAAACATTGGAGTGGAAAATCATTGCCAACACAGAAGACATCCAAAGGTTTGACACCAGGCTGAAAGATCTCTCTTTGTCTGGTGAGTCAATGATGAACCGCATTTCAGACCTAAGCCACAATTTTCAGGAAATTACTGATCTAATGGGAGAGAATAGTAAGAATTCTAATAAGATTTCCACAGAACTGGAGATATTAAGGATTAACTGTGGTATTTGCAGTTCTGGTCTGAGTGAAATAGAGAATGAACTCAGCAACTTGAGAAACACAACCCTCAGCGGCTTTGAGAAATATCAAGGTGAATTCACCAACTTGGACAGAAAAGTGAACTCTGGTGAAAGTGCATGCTCACAGGTGTGCTCTAACTTACAAGAGGAAGTGGGCAAACTTAAAGAGGAAGTGGAGAAATGCCAGGGACAATGCAATATTAGTACAACCGAACTCAAAAAACACACCAATGATCACAACGTCATAACTAACACACTGGTAAAGGAACTCCAGTCCATTCAGCGTGAGCTCTCTGGAATCAAGTTGACCTTCAGTTCTGTCAATGACACGCTGAAGGGACTGGGTCACACTGTTCAGAGACACAACAGCACTCTAACTGACCTGGAGAACACAAAGAATGAAATCTTTTTACAGATTGACAAGATTCAGGACTGGATGGACGACCACATAGAGGATAGTCAGAAACAGTTCAAGAATATTTCCCACAATATTCAGAGATTCGAAAGCAATCTGTTGGTGGAGATGGGTGAATGCAAACATGCTGCCGACGGGCTGGGTAGGAGGCTTTTAACATTAGAGAATGTTTGTAGCAGACTGGAGACACTTTCAGAGAACCTGCAGCAGATCAGGAATATCAGCGGACATGTATCTGGACTTTGGACTTGTGTTAATGGGCTTAATGCTAGCATTCTTACTCAGGGAGAGGCCATACACAACATTAAGAGTGTTCATTTGGAGAGTATCCATGGCAGGGTGAACACTGTCAACTCCACACTACTGGAAATCCTGAAAGAATTCCAGACCTTTACCGAGCAGGACTTTATTGGTAAGTACCCTAAAATAATAAAAAGAAAACTAGGGATAATTGTGTCGTGTGATGCATAGACAAAAGCTTCTGCAATTAAAGCACAAGCAATAAGCGAAACACTTTGACATTTTAACTGTAAATAGAATAATGGATTCTTCTGTAACCTTGGATAAATTAACAATATATAGCTATCTTAAGGACTTTGTGAACTGTGAATTTATATTAACAGACAAAAAATTTCTCATGGGATAACTTTGTGTCAGTGTGGCACATATACTTTGTTAATAAATAATACCATGGTACAGTGGAACCTTGGATTGCGAGCATAATTGGTTCTGGAAGTGTGCTCATAAATCAAAGAATTTTCCCATTAGAAATAATGTAAACTCAGATTATTTGTTCCACAACCCAAAAAAATAAATACATAAAAAATTATTAATACAAAATATAAAGTAAAAATAAATTAACCTGCACTTTACCTTTAAAAAAAGTAAAAATAGATGCTGACAGATAAGTGTTTCCATTACTGTTGTATATATGTGTGTTTGTGCGTACATGTGCTGTGCATGTGTGTGTGTTTGTGTGCGCACGCACTGTGTGTGTGTGTTTGTGTGCGCACGCACTGTGTGTGTGTTTGTGTGTGTGTGTATGTAAAGCTAAAGTAAGAGGAGAGGAGGAATAACCCCCTCCCCTCTCCCTTCTCTCGTCTTACACAGTAACCCTTACTCCTCTCTCATTTGAGAGGGGGGAGGACTACTGTGTGGGACAACTTTCACACACACACACACACACACACACACACACACACACACACTAACGGACACACTGCTTTATTGGGAAAATAAACAAGAAATCTCTCTAATGACACTTGAGTGCACGCACACTAACAGAATCACTGCTGTAGTAATATGTCGTTCATGAAGGATTTGTTCTTTTGAACCAGTCTTTGACGTGACTCAGAAGAACCAGTAGTCT
>JAOVVB010000035.1:7332048-7345195 GCA_028570985.1 Heterobranchus longifilis
AACCCCATACATAGCATGTAAAGAAACAACATTCTTACCCAGTTTGTGGATCGTATTTATGTGGGTTGTTTTCTGAATTATGGAGGCTCCTTACAGCTTCCTGTAATGTTGAATTAAAACCGCTTTAATACATACATTTGTAAACAACATTGTATAATTCGGACGTGACAAACTTTTAAATATGCTGGACACCTACAACAATGCAAGTAACAAAAAGTAGATGTGTAGCCAAATGCTTAGGCTAACTTGGCAAGGTATAATTTACTACTGTATTGTCAGGTAACATAAAGGTCAATTTACCACAATGCCCACGTTAATTGGGAACAATTAAAGCCAGAAAATAGTGTTCGATGAATAAATCTTGCACGGGCCGATGTGGAGGCTTTGTATTGTGTGCAGGTTTGGGAGGCTGAGATATAGTCATGCATATTCTTGGTGAGCATTCGCCACCAGAATCGTTGACAGAACATGGATTGTGTGTGTGAGATACCAGGATGGCAAAAGACTTATGATACCAGGACAGAACTTGGGACAGAACAGGACAGAATGCCCAGGGTCAGATACAAATAGATGGTTTGGTGGGCACTGCTGTCCAATGCAGATATCCTTTATGGTTTCAAAAACCCTTTTCTCTATATCTAGGCTGAGGGCACGGATGAGGACAAATAAGGGTAGGTTACTCCAAGAAACTCTAAGACTAACGAAAATAATTAAGAGAAAATCAAATTCAACAGAGAAAAAAAATCTCTTTCAATAATATTATCTTAGTTTATGGTTCCCTTCTTTTTCAGTATTTTTAATTCATGTCAATTTATGTCTGTCTGGACCCACCCCCAAAGAACTCTTTATTGGTTATTCCTTCTTTTTCAGTAGTTTTAAACCTTAGTGCCACTTTTAACTGCAGTTAAATGTATGTATATATTTTTTATCTTTTTATTTCCAGTGTTATTTTGTGACTTGATTCTGAGCTTTGGCAATACGAGTGTATGCAGCAGCTATCATACATGACACATAATATTCGTTCTTAGCCCATGTCCACACGTAGCCAGGTATTTCTGTATGTACATGCATGTAAAAAGTCCAGTACGCAACGTTAACACACTCACTAGTTTACTGTACGTACGTCCACCATTGCCCAAAATATCCCCATAAACAAAGCTGATGTTAAATCAAGGAGACTGGCATACAAACAATTACATCATCAGAACAGGGTGACATTACAACAAGCCAGAATCTCCGTTTCCTCTGTCCACACAAAACGGAGTTTTGAAAAATCTTCACTTTGGATGGAGTTTTCCAAAAGCTCAGTTTTCAATGACCAAAATGGCGTTTGCATGTGGACGAAAGGCGAAATTAGCTGCAGAGAAAAATCTCAGTTTTAAAAAATACCCGGGAACGTGTGGACATGGCCTTAATCAAGTGTGTTATCCCCATGTTTTCAAGAATATAAGTAGGGATGCACTGTTTTATGTATGATTAAACTCAATCCTGATATTTCAATTTTCTCTGTATTCCTAGAATATACAGAACCTGAGCCACCTGAGTAAATTTGTTATCAGACTTTTATTATGAAATTAACAGAAATGATCAAACATCAGGCAATATAAATTAAAACATTTTTATTGTGCATCAAACTTTAACATGTAAATTTAAATCAAGCCTAATCATCACTACCTTCCTTAAAATACTACTTTGTTAATTTTGTCATTTTTCCAAACAGGTAAGAAGGTGATACTATGCTTAAAACAGAAAAATGCTTAAAAACCAATAAATTCCATGACTCAATAACGTTGCTTAAGACTCAATACAGATACATTAACTATAGAATTTAGTCGGCAGGTGCCAGCCAACACTAATGACATGAACATGACAGAATTCACACAGAGCCTAAAATAGGTTATAAGGAGCCTCTACCGAGCTCTTAAGAGTAACAAATTTGCACCTGTGTAGATTTCATAGCAAGTGTGGCATGAGGAAATTAGGGTAACATTTATATCATCCATTAGAACGGGGTCCATTAGAATTAGCTCAGTGATGTGGACAGTGACATGTTGTTGGTTTCAGTATTTGTGAGGGTTCACCACTAGAGGGCACTGTGTTTAGTTTGTAGTTTTGTTTGTAGACTCAGTTTCCCAGAAGGCACCTCGTCAGGTGACGCGGATGCTCACCTGAACCGAGGAGGCTCATTAGTCACGTTATAAATAGCTGGTTGTTCTGGGAAACTGGGTTGAGCATTAATGTGAGTTCTGTTAAGTGGGTTTTGTTTTGTCTGGTTATGTTCTGTTTCAGTTTGTTTAATTATAGTTGGCCTTTTGGTTTCTGGAGCTTTAAGTTAAGTTTATATTTGTCTTTATTTAGTTTGTCTCTGTGTCTCCTAGCAGGATTAGCCTCTAGGAGAATTAGCCTTTTGTGTTTACCCTCATGTGTGAGTAACCTCCTTTGCATGTGTAGTTCTTAGTCTGTATAAATACTAACCAGTGCACTACTAACCTGCTTAGATCTTAGTCTGTTTAGTCTTCGAGTCTGTCTAGTCTCCTTGTCTTTTTAGATCTTAGCCTGTTTAGGTACTAACCTTTATAGTTCTTGGTCTGTTTCATACCTAGTCTGCTGTGTACCTAGTCTGTTTGCCCCTTGGGTCTCTGGCTACTAGCCTGTTTAGCTATTAGTCTGTTTAACTACAAGCTAGCTTAGCTAATGTGCATAACAGCTAGTAGGCCTAGCCAAGCCTGTCTTGTGTGTTTAGCCCCTTGCCTGTATAGTCCCTTGTTTAGTCCGCTAGTCTGTTTAGTGTCTTCTCATCTGGTTTGTATCCCCTGTCTGTATTGTATATTAGTTTGTGTAATCCCTTGTCTGTGTATAAGTTGATTTTTTGTTTATAGTATGCTCCAAGGTAAAGCCAACTTTGTTCATGTTTTGTTTGTTATTAAAAGACGTTGTTACACCTCATCCCCCCCCCCTCTGCGTCTATGCCTTGCCACACCTCAGCCCACAGTCCAACATTTAACAGTACATGACGGCTATATAACACCAGAGCGTGTAAAACACTGTTTCTGGAATTCTAATGATATGGTAAAGCTACGTATAGCTTCACATTTGAAGGGGTTTAATTTTTTTCAAGGGTTTTAGTTCGTCAGTGTCGGGTTAGTAGCCTACATATTTTGAGGGATGTTTTAAATTAACCGGGTATTAATTCAATTTGGTTTTCATACAAATAAGTTAAAAGATATAACCCTCGATGAGCATTAGCGTCTCTGGCAGTTTTGTCACTCAACTTGCAGAGTACTCAAGTGACACTACTCCTTAACTGTTAAACACTTTTAGGTATTTCTTGACCTTTTGTCAGTTAAGCACTCGGGCGGCCAAGTGTGCTGGGGTGGACTAGGATAGCCTACTGTTGGTGGACAGAAGTCAAGACAAAATCGGGGAAAAAGATGTATGATGAACGTTTAGCTCCCTAGTGCCTGTACAGTAACATGAAGCCTAATGTTAGCTAAGCTCGCCTCAGTCTAACAATAAGCAGAAAAACACCTAGTTGGAGTTTTTACAGTGCAGCTGGTAACATTTTGTGGCCTGTAGCTTAAAAATAAAATGCTCCAGATTTCTGTACTGTGCAAAAGTCTTTACACTCCCAAAATCTTAATTCTTTTGGTTCCAAAAAGGCAGATGTTCTTGTATGCTACTTGAGATTTTTTGGCTCTCATTTTCAGTCGAGTCTCTGTACCGGAACATTTTCAACACAATGACCTATGAATTGTTAGGCCATCAAAAATATCTAACTTAAGGCATGAACCAGTGAGAAACAGGTGCAGATGACAGATGATCATGCCTTTAATTAGTATACTGCTGAATGCTGAGTGGTTGGAACAGTGGAGAGGGAAATAGGGTTGCTACATAAGCAACCAATTTTTAAATTATATATTTAACCACTTTTGCAGTAAAACCTGTTCCCATTTCTTTCCTTTACTCTTAATCATTTAAATGTAATTTAATGTGAAATAAGGGCTGGCTCAAGACGTTTGCACGTACAGTAGTGGTACATATAGTGCACATAGTACAATATATACCCATTATTTTACACAACAAAAGTCTTGTTTTCAAATCACTGTTTATTTGCTTATTTATTTAAAAAAATTGTATTGTTAAATATTTTGTATCTAGATAGTGGTTATCTACTCTATTATTATTATTATGCACAATATTATTATTAGGAACAAGTTATTTAACATTAACTGAAGCAGTGAGTAGCTCTTAACTCATTCTTAAACAATCAGAAGAAATATCCTGTGGTTGTAAGATGTTTTTGGGTCAAAATGTCCTACATCAAGCAAGGAAAACAACTAAGGAGTTCGCTGAAACCGGGTTAAAAACTGTAAAACACATTAGTAAAACCTGGAAGAATAGTGATGAACTATCATCTTCAAGCAAAAATTTTTGTGGTTGGAATTATTTTTTTTTAATTTTAATCAGAGATCACTTAAACATTTTGTGGAATCAAATTGTTAAAACAACAGCAGTAGAACTTACACCTAAGTTTAATATCTATAGTTAAAGCAATTTCACATTTACAGTGCAAAGAGAACACAAAGGAATGGGGATAAACAGCTGTGTCCATCTGTCCATCCAGGAACCACTGTAGTCCAACTAGGGACCATGGTCAATGGTGACCATTGTATTTATACCCATATTTTATGACTGTGGTAGGACCTCCAGTCAACATTCACATGCATTTACTCACTACGGGCAATCTAGGAACGCCAATTAGCCTATTCTGCTGACTGTGGGGGGAAACTGGAGCAACCTGAGGAAACCCACTGAGCACAGCGAGGTTTATCAACATGATGGGGCCAAAAAAAAAGAGGAGCATAAGACATTATTTTCACACATGGATTGGCCACCACAGAGTCCTGACCTTAACCCCATTGAGAATCTTTAGAATGTGCTGGAGAAGGCTTTACGCAGCAGTCCTACTCTCCCATCATCAATACAACAAATGAATCCGATGAAATTTATGAAAATAAATATGCTTATCAAAATGATGTCACGGCCAAAATCAAAGCACTGGGCAGGGTACACACACACACACACACACATGGTCATTGCTTGTCTACTTATCTACTTATGTCATATTTGGAAAAGCAATGTGAGTTTTGAGTATGGGCTTTATCAACATTTGAGCTTCTTATTTGCAGGTACCCGTATGAGCTTGAGCTTGGTAACCAAGTGCCACCTGCAAGAGCTGCAGATGTACCGCCTGCTGCAGTGTGTGCGTGCACAAGACATGGTGCAGGTCAAGAAGCTGGTGCGCTTGGGCGTTCATGACCTTGTCAACATGACAGAGCCGCACGAGGGCAAAGGTGTCTTGCACGTGGCCACGATGGCCAACGACACCAACATGATCGAATTTCTGACACTCCATGGCGCCCGTCCAGATGTCCAGGACAAGCAAGGACGCACACCGGTGATGCTGGCAGCCGAGCTTGGACATGATGGCGTGGTTACTCTGCTAGCTGAGAAGCATGCAGATATGAAGCTGACAGACACAGAAGGCAAAGGTGGGTGAAAGATAGGCATTGCCTGTTATTGAGAGAGAAACACAAAACCTGTTAAACTTTGTAGATGTTCTTCAGTTTCTTCATGTTGCATAATGGCTCTGTAGTGCGCAGTCACCCAGACCTGGCCTTGAAATATCCTGGTTTTACATAGCTTACATTGCTGAAGACCGGAATCTTTTAAAACACAAAAACAAGTCTACACACACATCCTCTCATACACTGGAAATGCCAGTCAGCACATGTTTTTGAGCTGTGGGGGAAACTGGAGTACCAGGAGGAGACCCACAAAGCACTGGGCAGAACATGCAAACTACTCACAGACTAGAGATGAGCTTGGAATCCAGAGGCATCACTTAAACAGCACTTTTAGAAGTTAATCTGTAAAAACACACAGCAATCCATGATGCCAAACAAAAAACATTTGTAGAAATCATGTTTTGAGATGCTTAGCTAAAGACGTTCCATATAAGCTTACATCCTTCCTGTTTACTTTAAATTAATTTAGCTTTATTTATATAGTGCTACAGTGGTCATTGTCGCAAAGCAGCTTCACAGAAATAAAATAAAATTAGGTAAATGAGTTTAACATGAGTATAAATTATAATGATTGGATTGTCCGTGATGAGCAAGCCGAGGGCAATGGTGGCAAGGAAAAGCTCCCTGAGATGGCAATAGGAATACCCATTTACTTTCGTATTTTAATGTGTTAATGATGTTTCGGGTAGTGCCTTGAAGCAAAACTGTATGCTATAGCAGCTCCAATACTTGAGTTGCACAAGTGCTGCTACAAGCTATAAAGTAGAAGTATCCAGATGACCATTTGATGTACTACTCTTTCCCACTGCTTACAGTATATATTGATGAGGTTTCAAGCACACTCCACATGATACAGTAACTCCGCATGTTAAGCTTCATTCCAGCACTCTCATATTAATTCATGTCACATAAGTAACAATCGGTGGGTCATTCCTAAAGATTAAACGCAGCAGAGTGCAGAATCCTTAATGTTCTGGGCCTTCTTAATTACTGATCAGAGGGTTAGTTAAATTATGTAATATGCCTCTGTCTGCTCTTCTAGGCGTGCTATTCTACTGCCTCTATCCCACCATAAGACACGCACACTGCCTCCAGGTGGCACTGAACTACATGGCAGATGTAAACAATGTGTCACATGCAGGCATGCCACTCTTCCTGCAAGCTTGTGAGAATGCTGGGGAATGTGAGGGCTTGTGCCTCAGCCTTTTGGAGAAGGGGGCTGACCCCAATGCTTTCACTCGGGTAAGGCGTGCTGAGGAGTATGTCGTTTGTGTGTGTGTGTGTGTGTGTGTGTGTGTGTGTGTTTGTGTGTGTTTTAAATGTGAGTATGCAAAAAGGCAAGGAGATTTCAGTCTGCAGATACTTGCCATTTTCTATTTCTTACTTTCTATTTCTATTACTTTCTATTTATTTTATAATTATATTATATTTATAAAATTATCAATTTAAAAAATAAACTATTATATTATAAAGTGCTGTAAAAAGTATATGTAAATTTTTCCATTTATTTTATTATTATATTGCCACACTCAGATCTTCAGACAATTTACTATAAAACAACAACCTGAGTAAGCACAAAATATTTTTTTTCCTCAATGATAAATGCACCAGATTCCAGAACCTGGAAAAAATCCCATCATTGATGAAACCCATAAATTGTGCTCTCTAATAGAAATATTTTTCAGAAGGAGAATATCTGTTCATGAGTTCATGATCTAAAGCTCAAAAATAATTAGCCTGGGCAGTAAGACAGCAATCTTCCAGATTATACAATTGTAATGTATCTATAACCACCTTATTAAATATAACAAAAAGAATAATCACATAATTACCAGTACTGATTTTTATAAATCCATGATTCATAGCATTAAAATCTTGTTGCCATATTACACATAAGCTTCTAATATCAACTTAACAAATTAACAAATTCATAATACAGAAAAGAATGTTATCCTAATTTAAGAGTATCATACTTTGTAACCTCTAGTCTCATGTAAAGAAATCCTTAACTAGTCAGTAATAAGTTACGAGGGGTATCAAAAAGTTTCGACACTAGTTTTGTAACACTCCAACAGATGGCAGCACAAGGCTGCATGCACAGTCACAGGGAGCACCAACCTTTATAAGTCAATGTGCCAAAAGACATTGTCCTGTGTACATCGGGCCTGTGCAACCAGTGCTATTCTGACCACGTCTGCTACTTCATCAGGGACAGCAAGTTAGAAAAAAAAGGGAACATGAAATTCTGTGTGGAACTGGGCAAATCTGCCACAGAGACGTTCGACATGATTTGACATGACAAATTTACGACCATGCTGCAATGAGTCATTCAAGGTGTTTTGAGTAGCAAACGCACTTCAAGAGTGGAAGAACATCACTAGAAGACGACAAGAAATCAGGAAGACCTTCTATGAGCTCAATCCCCGAAAATGTTGAAACCATTCCGCAACTTCTGCATGATGATCGCTGGAGAAAAATCCACAAGATTGCTGCCATTGTCGATGTGACATAAGGTACAGTCCAGATTAATAATTTAAACATGTGCCGTGTTGCTGCCAAGTCCATTCCCAGGCTGCTGACCAAGGAGCAGAAGGAACATCACGTCAAAGTCGGCTAAGAACTCCGTCAGCATGCTGTGCATAACCCATCGTCATCGGTGATGAAAATTGAGTGTATGGGTACATCCCTGAGACGAAGCAACAGCTTTCACAGTGAAGAGCCCATCATCTCTATGATCGAAACAGGTGAGGCAGGAATGCAGCTTGACTAAGTGCATGCTCATTGTCTTTGACAGTGACATTCATGCCATTGTGGATAGAGAATTCGTTTCCAAGGGCCAGACCGTTAATAGCAAATTCTCCTGGCAGGTTTTAAGGCGTCTGAGGGAGGACATGGTGAAAAAAAAAGTTTGTAAACAGGGCTAAACTTTTAAATACCTCTTTGCACCTGATATGAAGCTGTTATGCATAAACTGAACACTAGAAATGCATATGTCTTATTCTCCTTGTTACAAATGAATCATCATTTATTCATTAACACACAACTTATTGTTTAAAAATAAATATAAAACTGCCAGAGTTGTCAATAAGCTTTTGGTTATTGGTTCACTTAATTTCCTTTACTATTCTATTACAAGCTTTAATGTTATTCGGTGCCTCTTTTCACAAAGTGTATTATCAATGTAACCCCAGTGTCCTGGCTGATTAAACTAATATTCATCAGTTATCACACAAGTGTAACATTTAGTGCAATGGATATCAATTAGACAGTAAATTATAGCAAAACATATTTAGCACATGACTGGAGTCATCCTAAAGTTAAGAATTTTAGGTGGATTAGAGATGTACTGCTCTTTTTATATGTTTTGCTTTCAAAGCACGTAATATAAATAAACAGCAAGCCAAACTCTGTTCAAGAGCCAGGATATGAGCGTCTTGCTCCTTTAATAGTTTGTGGTTTCCACAATCACTCTGCGGCCAATGAACCGAGTAAAACTGTAAATAAAATGAAAGAAATACAGAAAATTATCTAACCGTAACAACTTATCTGTTTAACAAGTAAAACACAGATACATCGCTGGTTGGAAACATTCTCAATGCAGATCACTAGTGCAATGTGAGATCGGCAATCACAAAAATAGTTGATTACACCATCTTTAAACTGAACATACACTCCTGCAATATAAACTGGACATAATAATGATTTAAATGAACTTACAACCAGTGCTTTCAAAAGGATTTAGAAGAAAGGTGCGGCACAAACATGTCAAGGTTCGCTGCATCACGAGCTCGCTGTTTCGCTAGTTTGCCGTTTCCTGTTACCTAATATGTCACTCACAAAAAACTACCTCAAAATAAGAATCCACACTGCCACCTAGCAGTCGGCGAAAATGAAACTTATACTGAACATTAAAGTATCACAAAAATACAACATTGATCAATGCAAATGTCCATCACAAATTGTACACAGCCTCTAACAGAGGCAGAACAAGAGAAGTGAGGGTTTTTTGGGGAATTCTCTACTTCTGTCTTCAAGTAAGATGAGATCATGCTTGTTATTCTGTTCTTATGTTAAACTAAATGATTACTAAATTTTACATTAAGTGCGAAATTTAGCATGATTGCTAAATGGAGTTTCTGCGTTCTGGCCCTATTTCTGATGCCACTAACTATCCAATATAAAGCAGAAGATTTCGTCCCAGAAGTAACTGTGTCTGTCACCAAACAGTTTCCAGAACAGGATGTATTGTGCTGTTACGTGAAAAGAACGTCTTTTGCTAGACACTGTACCAGATCAGGGAAGGATGTTTATTCACTATGACACATGAACTGAAAGACAGTTTTATCAAATTGTGCTGAGAGCATGTAGCTGTCGAACATGATTTGAGGTGGCATAATGATACTTGATAGCAGGTGTGTGATGAGAGTGTGTACGCTTGCACTTGCAGGTGACAGGTCGCACTGCTGTAATGGAGGCAGTGAGAGCAGGAGCAGTGGGGCTGGTGAGAGCCATCCTTAAAAGAGGGGCAAATGTCAACATACTGGACAACAAGAGGTTCAACGCAGTTCACTTCGCTGCTCAAGGAGGCTACTATGAAGTGACTGCAAAATATTGTTCAGAATTTAAAGTCTTGTGTTTAAAATGTCAAGCTAGCTTTAGCTTTTTATTTCAAAGATCTACAGTACTGTACAAAGAATGATTGTGTGTGTGTGTGTGTGTGTGTGTGTGTGTGTGTGCGCGCATCTATGTGTTTGCTAGAAGAAGTCGCATAGAAGTAGACACAATTCTTTAAAATATTTACATAATTTAGTGAGTAAATATTTTTTAACTTTGCTTGGTATCTTCACCAGATTCTTGAGGTGTTGTCTGCATATGTGGCTGATATGGGAGTAATAACAGCAGAAGGTAACACGGCTCTGCACTATGCTGCCCGAGGAGGTTTTGCTGACTGCTGCAGATTTTTGGCCCAGAGAGGTAATGATTACAAGAAACAGTCTCATGATGTAAGCCTTTTAAAAAAAAAAAAAGAAACTAAAAGCAATGTTCAAGGGGTATTTCTATTTTTAATTAAATATGTCTTGTCATTATTAATGGTTAATAAATAATCAGATCAGCTACTTGCTTTTCAATGGTATGATTGATGCCATCTATTATGCCACCCAGCCATATGGCTTGAAGATCAATACTGACAAGACCAAGGTTTTAAGATGTAATGGATCAAATGCCATCATACATCTCGATGGAGTCCAGACTGAACAGGTCCAGGAATTCAAATACTTGGGATCAATGGTGTAGGAGAAAAAGAAGTTTACAGCAAGGACTGGGCAAGCAGTGACCTCAAATGGTGCATGTGGAAGAAGGCTAACATCACTATCAATACTAAAATTTACCTCTTCTGGGCACTAATTTTACCAGTGCCCCTTTACAGTTCAGAAGCTTGGGTCATGCAAGTTATGAACAAGCTTGAGAGTTTTAAAATGAGATGCCTGTACATTTACATTTAATTTTGGCATTTGGCAGATGCTCTCATCTAGAGACCTCCTGGACTAGACATGAACACCGAAGTGGGTCCTTTATTAAATTACTAGCAACGTTATTACTACTGTACATCATGTCTAGAACCTAATTTTTAACATCTGCACTGGCTATATGTTTAATTCTGACATGTTACTATCCTAATAATTTCAGGATGCAATCCTAAACAGAAGAACATGGAAGGCCTGATTCCCCGTCAAATTGCAAAGGACTTAGATCACAAGACCTCAGTGAAAGAGCTTAAAAAGGCTGAACGTTTGAATGGGAAGCTTTCAAAGAGCTACACCAATGGCACATGGGCATTGAGATTTTATGATTGGTCTCATGTGAACGAAGCTGAACTGAGAAAGGCCTTTGAAGTCACTTCACATGGAATTACAAACTTAGAGGTGGTATCTTCTAAGAAATTTGTCTCTGTTCTCCAAGACTTCCAGGCCCCGATAGATGTTGAAGATGTCGAAAAAATACTGCTTGCTTATGATAAGCATAGGCAAGGCTTAATTAACATTAATGACTTTTTCAAAGGTTTCAGATATCTGCCCAGGACTCTCATTAAGACCTCATATGAACTAAAGAAAACAAAGAAAAGGGTGAGCAACTCAGGGAATGGCAAGAAGAAAAGCAAGTTGAACCTTCCAGTGCCAATTTGCACCATGCCACCAGAAAATGTTTTTCGCCGAGATGATGGGGGGGCACCATGTTTTATGATTGAGAAGTACCAACTTGTTACAGACACAAACCGATTTGATCAGGACCATCCACCAAGGCACCCCATAGAGGATGACTCAATCTGGTATATAACTGAACCAGAAAAGACATTTCTAAACATAAACTACTGCATTAAGGCTGGAGACATTGATTCCCTGAAGATGGCCTTTAGTCAAAAGGTTCCAGTTGATGTCAAGGACTGTTTTTACAAGACACCACTCATGACCGCTTGTGCAAGTGGGAATTATGAAATGGCCAAGATTTTACTTCAACTTGGGTAAGATTATGGAGATATTTATTTTGTGAAATTTATATACACATAACAGTGTGTGTATGTGTGCCCTGCGATGGCTTGGCACCCTGTCCAGGGTTTACCCTGCCTCGTGCCCTAAACTTCCAGGATAAAGCGGTATAGAAGATGAGTTTTCAATTTCAAATTTTAAATTTTATTTATACAGTGCTTTTAACAATGGTCTCTGTCTCAAATCAGCTTCACAAAAATGAAAGGAAAATTTGAAAAGAAAAAGTGTGTATGTGTGAGAAAAATGTGTCTAGATAATAATGAGTTTGCCAATGAGTTTGCCAATGATAAGCAAGGGTGACAGCGACAGTGGCAAGGAAAAACTCCATGAGATGGCAATGAGTGAGTGAGTGATGTACACATAGCAACTCATTTTAAAAACAAACATTTATGTAGAAATTGATCAAATTCTATCTATCCATCCATCCATCCATCCATCCATCCATCCATCCATCCATCCATCCACAGATCTGGCCTTTAAGAACGCAAGGGATCCCGCGACTTGCAAGCTGTGAAAATGCCCTTCATGACCTGTAGAGAGCAGTCGTGTTTCAATCTGAAGTATTGTGTGTCTACTGAAGCCAAAAATGTGTTATCTCTCTTAGGCACCCATTTACAGCAAGTGACAGAGCTGATACATACTGATATGTATTTATTCTTCATTTTCTTCTTTCCTTCAATGACGATACTTCTTTGACTGCGCTTTCTTTTTTTATATTTTATTATTATTAATAATTATTATTATTAGTAGTAGTAGTAGTAGTGCTCCGAATTTATTATTTTGTTATTATACTTATTATCATTGTAATGCACCCGCGCGTGTGTGCAAAAAGACGAAGTTCAACAAAGAATACAAAAGTGTATATGTTAGCCTAAAACAGTGGTTCTCAAACATTTTCTGTCATTCCCCACTTAAGGGGGTGGGCGAATTTTCAAGTCCCACTTGTCAACAAAATGATAACGAAATCGGCCAAGTTTACTATTTATTGAAATATCAATTTCTAAACCAATAAGA
>JAOVVB010000035.1:7345295-7358078 GCA_028570985.1 Heterobranchus longifilis
TCTCTCCGTGTCGGGCCACTTGCCGGTTCCGGCTTTATACCGGCACACGTGACCCGACGCCGCTTCCGGGTTCTCTCACGCTGCGATCGCGCATGCTCGCGAGAGCTTACCCTGAGACCAACACTGTCTAGTGGGACAATTAAAACCGCATAGGGCACTCTTCCTTGCCCAGGTGAGCAACATTAGCTCTTTAATCATTCTCCTGGTAATAAAATGCCCCTTTATGTGGCCGCGCTACAAGTTCTTGATAGTGATGTTATTAAGCCCCATGTAATCGATACAAGGACGCAGGGACCCTTCCCTCTTAGCCATAAAAAAGAAACGCGCCCCAGCGAGTGGTGATGATGGTCTGATGATTCCAGCAGCCAGAGATTCCGAGATGTACTTGTCCATGGCCTCCCTTTCATGTTGGGAGAGTGAGTACAGACATCCCCTGGGAGGAGTCGTGCCGGGAAGGAGGTCAATCGTGCAGTCGTAGGGTCAGTGAGGAGGAAGAGAGACAGCCCGAGACTTGCTGAACACCATTCTGAGATCAGCATAATCCTGCGGAACCTTGGAAAGGTCAGGGAATTCCTCAGAAGGGGCCGATATTGCAGTGGGGCAGATAGCAGATCTGAGGCAGGAGGTCAGACAGATGGCGATGGCGTTATTTCTCCAATCTGTAGGTTGTGACGGATAAGCCAGGGGCGCCCGAGAACTAACTGGGTGACAGGCTCGTGACATCTATCTATCTATCTATCTATCTATCCATCCATCCATCCATGCTGTTCTTCAGTGACACTGTTGAAGGCATGCAAAACTAAAGGACAGCCACAATTACACCGCCTGGCAAAAATTTTTTTTACACTTTGTAACATTTCCTTTGACCACTTTTACCTTTAAATATGGCACTCAAAGTTGTGTCCAATTCAAATGTCGAAATGACTGCTTATGCTCCTAGAACCACTTTATCATTATTCGAGTCCAGGAATATCGGCGTGCCATGAGGAAATAAAAACTACATATAGTAGATGTGATACCCTGGTCATTCAGTACATTCAGGTCATCAGCTGACTTTATTCCTTATGCTCCCTAACAAATTTCTGATGAGTCTCACTCACAAGTGGTTTTCATATGGACACATGGCTGTTTAGTCCGAATCTTGTGGGTCATTACATTGTGTGCATATGGAAATGCTCTTACTCTCATTATAATATAATATATAACACAGCTATTTTCAACTGTCTGTTTTTTATAATGCCACTTCACCAAGTGTTTAAGTGAACTCTGTACACTCTCATTCATTATTTGCTTCCAACCATTCTTTCTCTGCAAATTAATATTTCAGCACTATACATCCTGATTGAATGATGTGTTTGACAGTTCTTAAATTCCAGTAATTTTAATAATGTTTTCTTTACTTGATGCATGTCAATATGTTGACCTTTGACTAAAGGTTCAGATAAAAAAAAAAAAGAATTAATAGCAATCCAAAACATATACAGTACTGTACACTATTATTGTTTAAATAGCAAATATTGCAGTGTAAGTCTGTGCGCAGGGCTGATGTGAATGCCTGTGATCAGTTCTGCTGGACTCCATTACACCACGCCTGCCACGCTGGACAACTTGACATCATTAAACTGTTAGTGGAGGCAGGGGCAGCAGTGAACACACCTACCTTGAGTGGAGCCACACCCATAATGAGGGCCGTTGAGAGTTCCAAGCCCTGCTGTGTGGACTACCTTATTAAAGTTGGGGCAACAGTTACAGCAAAAAACAAGTCAGGTACAGAGGCAGCATTTATCATGTACTATTGTTATAACAGTTGTATAAACATGGTAAAATATTTCCTGGTCAAAATTTAGTTATTCAGATATACTGTAGTTGAAGGAGCAATATGCAAGATTTTGAACTGAAATTAAATGTCTTTACATAAGAATGTAACTATTAAAGTCTAGAGAACTTTTAGTTAAGAACTTATTCAGTCTTTTATGCATGCTCCTATTAATCATCAAAACTTTAAATAAGTGCCTGACTAGGTTACCCCCTACAATTTCTCACTACTTACAGTGATGAGGCATGAAAATTCCTATAAACAAGCAATACCTTTAGCAAAGCCTGTATTACTTTTTTTTTGTTAGATCACTGCTGCCTCATCAGAGCAAAGGAAGCTACTCTGGTTTTCAGATTTGTAGTGTATTAAATCATTAAGAGTGATTAACTTTAGATCGAGCTCTCACTGAAGTCAAGGACATTAAATCATTTAATTGCAGAGCAAAGCTGTTTGGATATTGCCCATGCGTATGCAGACCTTAGGATTGTGGACCTGATCCAGGCCAAGACTGATAATCTTTGTAAGCTAAAGGATCACAAGAATGATAAAACTGTCAAACTTCAGGCCAAACCAAGACCAGCCACCAGCACGTCCATTATGGAGAAGGTACAGCTATCTTAGAGCTTGTTATTTTAACATATACACCTACCACATACAGTACATATAGGTTTATATTTTGTTACCCCCCTCTACCCCATCCATTATTAAAATTACTTCTCTGTACTAATAATGAAGCATTTAATAGTTATTAATGTTAATAGATTGAGAATAGCTCATCAACCAAGATATCCAGACATTTGTGGTCCTGTGGTCAGAAACTGAGCACTAATGAAATGCTTGTGTAACATACTGTAAATTATGCCCAGAAAAGCGAAATAAACATTTTGACCAGAAATTATGACCAGAAGAGTTATAGTCTTTACAAAATGCACCAAAACGTTAGACTTGTCTAATAAAGGGACAAGTGGTTGTCAATTATTTGCTCCTTTAACAGAACCAGTGATGGATGGCATAGAAAGGGTTTGACAAGATACAGTACACTGAACAGCCATAAAATTAAAACCATCTGCCTACTGAGCCATCGAGTAAAGGACTTCACTAGACCTCTGAAGAAAGATGTTAGCAGCTGATCCTTTAATTACTGTAAGCTATATTTGCCCATCACATCCCAAAATATTTGGTGGCCATGTCAAGCCTAAAAACACATTGTTATGGTCCTCAAACCATCCTTGAACTATTTTTGCAGTGTGTCAGGGCACATTATCTTGCTGAAAGAGGCTTCAGAGTATGCAATTTTAGGCCATACCAGGCCATCTTCTTCTATTGATCTGTGGTCCAGTTCTTATGCTTACTGTACATTTCCATTGTAGGAGCTTTTGGTGGTAGACACAGGTCATCATGGACACCCTGACTGGTCTGCAGCTATGCAGCTCTATACACAACAAACTGTAATGCATTGTGTGTTTCAGAACCAGGATTAATTTTTTCAACAAGTTGAGTTTAGTGAGTCTAGGATGCCCATGGCCCTATCACTTATCACTTCTCTTTTGTGGCCCTTGTCACACTCACTTAGATCCTTTCACTTGCACATTTTTTCTCCTTCTGACACATCAACTTTGAAGACTGTATCACAACTGTATTGAGATACTGTTGTTCACTACATCTGGCAGTGGGTTTAACATTATGGCTGATAGTGTATATAACCAGTACTTTATATGCTATTTAATTATTTAATACACATTATAACTGATCTGTACTGAAACATTAAACCTGATAGCAGAAAGACAGCAATAGGCCTTGTGTGTAAGCAGCTGAGAGTGAATGTGTCGGATTACATTTGTTTCAACAGGCTATGTTACTTCTGCCAGAGAATCCATGTGTGTCTGTGGTGTCTGTCAGGCGCCATTTTAATTACTGTCAGGGGTAAAAAAAAATTCATGTGTTTTTATGTGTTCTCAGATCTTTAAAGGTTCTCTGGTATATAGATACTAAACAATTACCCCACTTACGCCATTGCAGGAATGGTGACCATAGGATTTAGTCCATTAATGCATTAATCCCCAGCTTCATCCTTTTGCTTGAGAGAACAAACAGCTTTGTTTAGATGATCTAGATAACCAGACCAATGAGACACTCGCTCTTAGAAATCTAACAACAAGGTGTATTGCACAGTACGTGTCTTGTAATATAAAATGGATGATCATCCATTCCTTTTGAGAAGCTAATATTTTTAGGATTGGTTTTGTCCTTGCATTCGGTTTTGTGGCCCGATGCCATCTTTATTCTTCCTCTCTCTAGCAGGGGGCTGTTCCTACACTGCAGGCCTCAGAGTACTTCGCAACCTCAACAGGGAAAACAGAAGCGCTGGCCAACAGTGTGATCCTTTATAGTTCTCGGATCGCCAGTGGAGCACTGGAAAAATTGGACATCAGCTTTTTGCCAAAAACAGTAAGTTGATTAGCTGATAAACATGACACAGGTGATACTAACTTGTCATTTATTATCCCTAATGTTTCTACATTTTGTTCATTTGTAGTTATTTGTAATAATGTATAAAGGAAGCAGTGACTCAGAAATTCTGCGTGGGTCAAAATTATCAAATGGAAATAAAAAAAAGTATTTTTTACAGTACTGTGAAAAGGTATTGAGCACCCCTTTCATATTTTGCTTCTATGGTGCCAGATTTTCTGGTATATTTTAATGTAATTTTTAGGATTAGGTCTCCAGGCTTCCTGAAGAACTTTTTTTATTTAGCTCTTATTCTAGTCCCTGTATCAGAGCAGTTAAGCCACACAGTGACTTATGAATCATTAAATGTGATTATTTATTTATTAGTGAGAAACACGTGCAGGTGATAAGAAATGATTACATTGAAGATAGAGATGATTAACAGATGATAGATGATTAACAGATGAGGCCGGTGATTAGTATACTGGTGAAGCTGAATGTTGAGTGGTTGGAACAGATGAGAAGGGAAATGAGGTTGTTGCTGAGGCTGTTACATGAACAACCATTTTTTAAATTTACCTTAAGGCACTTTGCAACCTGTCACAGTAATACAATTGTTCTCATTTCTTTCGTATATTCCACATCATTTAATTTAATTCAATTTGAAAAACTGGGGGCTTAATACTTTTGCACAATATTGTTTGTGTAAAACAAACTGTTGTCATCATACCTCATACCAAAAACTGAACAAATAAAACCTTCCTAACCATCATAACCATTTATGCATTTTGAAGTTCCAAATATAATAATATCATAATATTTTGGATCTATGTTTAAGATGTGGGGCAAACAGCTTCCTCGCAACCAGCTGATGGAGAAGGAGAAAAAGAGACAACAATTTACTTATTAAGTGTATTTTGATGAGTTCAAGCTGCCCTTCAGCAAAAATGCTGACAAGACATCACAAGAGCTCTCATAAATGTTTGAGCACAATTGATGAGGGAAGAATTTAAGAATAATCTGCATAAGTTTAGTAAACCCAGGCTCCGGGTTCGATTCCCGGCCAGCCTTGATTCCCGTCTCTGTGTGCATGGAGTTTGCATGTTCTCCCTGTGCTTGGTGGATACTCCGGTTTCCTCCCACAGTCCAAAGACATGTAGGTTAGGTTAATTGGTGTTCTCAAATTGCCCATAGTGTGTGAATGAGTGTGTGTATGTCTGTGTGCCCTGCAATGGATTGACACCCTGCCGAGGGTGTACCTCGCCACGTGCCCTAAGTCTCCTGGAATAGGCTCCAGGCTCCCCGTGACCCTGAATACAGGATTAAGCGGTAATGACGATGAGTGAGTAAGTGAGTGAGTGAGAGTTTAGTAAACTAAAACTCCAGCTTTAATTCATAATAATAAATATATCAGAAATGCCAGGACTGAAATTTATGGATTTGTCTTTTAGTTTGTTTAGATTTGTAAATGTAATAGCATGTAGCTGATATGGATGTCATGTACTGTATGTATTTACAGTATATAACAAATGTATTTATTTATTTATAAATATATATGTATATAAAACAAATACTTTGTGCCACTCCTTTATTACTGCTAAACACTGCATATTTTGCAAGTAAATAGTAATGAATCATGCATGGATCATCTCTCATTTCTCCTCATAATAAACAGTCGAATAACAGTGTAGGTGGAGGAAAAGATTAGGAAGAGGTGTGTGTGTGTGTGTGTGTGTGTGTGTGTGTGTGTGTGTGTGTGAGAGAGAGAGAGCGAATGCGCGCGCGAATGTTTGTGTGTGTGTGACAGAGAGAGAGGGATCCTGTATATGTGTGTGTGTGTGTGTGTGTGTGTTAGAGGATATATTCCTGTCTGATTATAGGGCTGGGCCACACTATGCATGCTTTTCTCCACACCTCCTCCTTTATCGTGTTTATCTGGGAGTCCTATCTGCATGCTGCTCATACCCTGTGAGCACTGGCTCTATTACCGCTTACTCAAATCACAGAAGAACGCATAAGCAGTGTCATGGTTGTCTTTTGTGACTGAGGAGGAGTCTGGAAGCTTAGCAGCACGGTCCACTTTTCCTTCAAACTAAAAATGATGAATCATTAAAAATGAAAGTGTCAGGCAGCTGTTAAGCTGCAGGTTCCAGATCTGTTTAACTTGTTTACTAGACACAATATACCACAAGAGCTGCATGTAAAAGGCTTGGGTTTAGCTCTGCAGGTCACACGAGAGAGAAATGCGCCATACTGCAGCACTGTTCCTGCAGCACTGTTTCTCTTCATTCCTCGCAGTTCCTTTTAGTGACCAGCAGAGGGTGGAGAAGGGGCACAATGTTTACATTACCAGCTCTCCAAAGGAAAAAAAAAGTCTTGTTTGTAGAGCTGGATAGGCTGCTTTCAGAGTCTTAGTACAATGGCAGTAAAATGGCAGAGCTGTATGTCTAATAAAAAGAAAACCAGAAATGAAAATTAAGCAGGGAGTAGTTTAGTAAAATGCATGCTATATAATATATGCAGTATCAAAATATACACCTATCTATGAAATGTGTGACTAAGTACCCGTCATTGATGGGAAAAGATTTTGTAGAAATAGTTAAAAGGTTAAAGCTAAAAATAAGCTAATCAGCTTTTATGTAATCAGTGATATTATTATTTCAGGTTGGGACCCAAATACATGTCTGTCTGTCTTTCTGTACGACAGAACTCTCTGCCTAACTTATTAATACAAAAAATATAATTTTGTAAGATTGAGTATCTTACACTTTGCTCACGATAAATTGTACTTCTGTCGTCAGCCAAATACACTCCCTGTTCAGAAATCGGAGAGTAAATCACAGATGAGAAATAAAAAAAGTAGATCGGATAAAGATTAAGATTTCTTTTACATAAGAATATAAGAACTAATCCCAGTAAAAATATTCAGTTTAGCTTTTCTAATTAATATCTATTGGTGCACGTGTTTGTTTACATTAAGCAAGTAGCTTATTAGTAGATTATTTAAGTAGCTTATATAAAGTAGATCATTAAATCCGCCACAAACTGTTCATAGCATCGCTTTTACTCACCATTTTGATTTCAGTTATGGTACAAGTTAAACTTCAGGCAGGTTAAATTCTATCCAGCAGTCGATTTAAGAAATGCCCACAGTTTGACACATGTGCAGTCAAAACTTTCAGTTTATAATCTGGCACATAACTGCTCATAACTTCACTTTTACTCAACATTTTGAGTTTATTTTTGGGGCAGGTTTAACTTCAGGCAAATATCTAAGGACTGGTGAAGTTCTTAAAAAAAGAAAAAAATAAATTTTGTCTAGCCAGTTTTGCATGATGCTGTGACAAATGTGGCTGGACAGACAGACATGCAGACATAAATACAGACTGAGGCTGGTTTCTGGTCCTCCAATGTGAAAACATAAAGATATCATTGCTTTTTATTTATTTATATAGATTCTCTAAATCGGTTACCATTTATTTCTCCCAGAATTTAATCAAAGATATTTAATTAAAGGAAATGGCAAAATATTTTTAAAGCCATAATTTTTCTTTCATCACATCTGCATTGAATATCCAACAAAATTAAAAGTGAAACTAATACTGGTATTTTGCTGCTTATACATTTAACCACATGTTTATGTACTTTAACTAAACATATTTCTTTCTGATCTATGAAATTACAATATTGATGCACATCTTCTGGTTTGTTTTCAACCTTGTCACACCATACCATTTCCCCCTTTAAAAGTAATGCACCAGTCTCTGTGAATTAAGGTTGCAGTGACCTAACAACTGTTGTCAGGAAGAACTTGCTGCAAGCAAGCACAAGTGCCTACGTTTTTTTCTTAGCTTTATTTCACTGGTTTTAAGATCATCAGGCTCAAGGTATTAACATTGTCTTATGAATAAATGATCAGAAAGAGTTGTTTAGGAGATTAAAGAACAGTCTTGCATAATATTCCAATTTTTTTGATGTCTGGAATGCCATGTGCTGCTCCTGTCTAAGCTAAATATGGAATTATAACTACTATTAGCCAAAAAGGTCAACCATGTGACATTCAATGAAAGCTGAATGTTGGGTACTACTTAGCAGATGACCAAAAAATGCATCTGTTTCAGAGAATTACCTATACTGTATACATTACTGTGTATATACAGTAACAGGCATAAATGTACACACACTCATTATAAATGTGAATACGTGAATGGCAGAATGATTATACAACACACATATTTAATAGGAAAAAAAAGAAGAATTTGGAGCACAATATTTAATTTATCCTGTTAGGGATAATGAGGATAATTGACTGCAGCTGGTAGCTCCTCTGTGCAACATAAAAAAGTGTTTACGTATTGGATTGACCTGCTCACAGTCCAGTGGAAAATACCAAGGAGGTATTGCACAAGTCAAGAACCTCTGGCAGATATTCGTAACAACTACAGATTCCAAGATCTGCTCAAATTATTGTACATGTGGCAGGATGAGTGAAACTCTTTCCACTGGCATTTGATTGGCTGGCTGCTTAGTGTTTGTCCTATCATTAGGCAGGGGAGGATTATATAAAGTGGTTAGTAAAGTAGGTTGGGTCATGAGTCCCGCCTCTTTTCTTTTGTGTCTGGTGTCATGGTTGGTGGTCAACCAGGTATATGGGTTTCTGTTGGCTGAATTGAGAGTTATACATGAAGCTTACATTGTGCGTCAAGCAAGACTGATTCAGCCTGACGGATACAGGTGTTCACCTGGCATTACCATTGAATTCCTTGTCTCCCAGCTAGATGGAAAGAGGTCTAAGCTTTCAGTTCATGGTTTGTCTGCCCCACTGACTCGTAGGGTATGTCTGTTAAATTCTGTCTAGAAGTTGCTTCTTTTAGTGGGCATTCATTGTGGGTTGCCTATTTTATGTTAAAAGAAATTGTTATTGCAGATAAATTAGCGGCATTGCTACAGGCAGTTAGCTTCCCTGTGACTGTGCTACGAGGAACTACAGCAAGACGCTGCTGTTTTGCTGCTGTGCTTTAATGTCTTGTTTTACTTTTCATTTTGTTTTTTTGCTTTGTTGATTTTCTGTGTGTGGGTTCATGTTTGTTGTCTTTTTCTTAGTTGTGTTTGTGGTATTTTATGTTATCTTTAAGTGCAGAATTTGATTTCTGTTGGTACAGGAGCTGAGTGCCTAAGGCAGAGGTGAAGTCCTGGTGTCGGTGTTGTGTGTGCCACTGGTTGAAGTGGAGGGTGCGTTGCTGTGTAGGCCGGTTGTGTCCTTATGCCCTGTTAGTCCTCAGTTCTGGTACCTCAAGTGTCGTATGTGCATTGTAGCTCCCAATGATTATTTTCTTTTTATGTAATATTCCTTTTTTTGGGATATCTTTTGTAATAAAACTTTATTTTCTGATATCCATGTCTCCTGCCTTGTTCCTTGTGAACTGACCTGTGTTGCCACAATGAGATTTAATAAGTTAAGGTCCCTGGGCCTTACCCAGGGTGGCGTAATCGGATCTTCAACTCTTTGTAAATCTTCCAATTCCTCAGCGCTTCGCCACACACCGTAAGTATAACTTGCAGCCAGGTAAAGCCACTTTCCAAGATCTGGAAGAAGACCCATATTGCCCCCTCAGTGGAGAGGAAACTGGTTCAGAAGATCAGACTGGTTCAGCCGGACATAGGCTGCTGTCTAAGATAGAAACCCACACCACCTTGACTAACATTTTTAGCTAACCACATGGGCAAAAAGAAACTGAACAGAGGTATGTTGAGGCATTCAAGCTCAAGAACACTGTAGCAGTTGGTGCACATGGTGGTGGCAGCATCATGATCTGGAGCTGTTTTGCTCTGGAACTGGTACAAGAGGAAAGGATGAAGGAGTATAACCGTAAAATTCTTTTGCAGAACCTCAAATAATCAGCTAGATGGATGAAACTTGGACAAAATTCTTCTGTTAAAGATGTATGTTGTGAAATCATACTTCCCAGAATGAAGAAGTAATTAAAAGCCCAATATTGCCAAGATATTCACTGTGAGTGCAAATTTATGTCCACAACTGTATAATTTCTTTGCTTTACATCTGAAATGCTGGCCTCCCAGGAACTCCTTTAATATCCTAAACATGTGGAAATGGAAAAGTGAGGTCAGGACTCTATGGGCAATAACTCCCAGCCAAGGTCCTGTAATGTACAAGTGTTGTTGGTGAATGATTGTGTGTACAGTTCTCCAAACAGATGTGTTTCTCCCACAAGTTGGTGACAAGTTGATTTTCAAGGATCGGGCTTCCCACTCGCTGAATGTGCGTGGAAATGACTGCAGTGGGCTCAGTGCCACTACGGCCGGGATCGTCATCCACAGACACACAGCCTTCTTTAATTCATTTGCACCACTCGCATGGTTTACTGTGGCTAAGAGTCTCATCACCATACTGTGCTTGAAGTCTTCTGTAAATGTCAATCGCTTTTAAGCCTTCACTCACCAGTAATTTCATTAAAAGTCACTCATAAGAAAACAACATTTTACAGGATTGCATTTCTAATTGATTACACACATCTGATGCTCTCCAGGCATGAGAAGTGCTTTCACAAAAAACAGACATATTCATGTCTGAAACAAAAGATTCATCTGTGGAACAGAGAGAATAAGACTGCAAAGCAAGACCCGTATTAAACTCATTGCTGTCTACTGAATGTGGCTACTGGCTGCCTAAATTGTTAGATGTTATGTCTAGGGTTTTGAGGGCTAGTGGGAGTAGCTACATAACTAAACCGATCACCTTCACACTACTACCTTCACGATGTACACTTCCATGCACACGCACACACACAGAGGATTGTGCTTACAGTAAATGTTAACTGTGGGGTGAAGTACAATCTATACTTGTATATCTGTAAAAAGATGTTTAAAATTGGTTGCATATTAAATAAGTGTCAGAATACAAAGAATGAAAGAGGGAAAGAGTTGAGAGTGCATCTGAAAAAAAAAAGGTGAAGGGCAGCCCAGTGTCAGAGTGAGCACATGGAGACACTTCTCTTTGTGGAGGGATGTAATGAGACACACTAAGCCGGGCAGGGTGAGTCAGCGATAGAAAGAGAAGAGAGAAAGAAATTGGGGAGAGGAGAAGAGAAGAAAAGCAGGAGGAGCTGTGATTTATTAATTTTTTTAATGAAATCAATGCAATGTTGCTTTAGTGTAAACACCAGCTGTGAGCAGGGATTAAACAGCATTGTCTCTATGGCTGGTAGAATATTTTGTGTGTGTGCATGTGCGTGTGTGGAAAAAGGTTTTGCAACATTCTTCAAATTAAGGCAGGGTGTAGCTGATAAGATCTGCCTGTGTGCACTCTACTGTAGGATAAGGCTTTCCTTGCAGTACTGCAGTGCCTCAAACACCCTCAATACACACACACACACACACACACACATACTGAAAGCTTATTCAGCAGTCCTGCCGCCACTGGCACCAAGAGAAGACGGAGTGCTCCGGCCAGGCTGTTCCTCCCTCTCTCTCTCTCTCTCTCTCTCAGCTCCATCCTACTATCAAGCCCCACAATTATGAGAACAATCAGACTCGTCCCCTCAGGCTCATTGCTGACATGACAGACTGACCTGAGATCTGTAATGCTAACTAAACTCAGCAGCTTGAGCATGAGTAAACACTACAACACCGAACATGAGCTATTCTCAGCCTGCTTTTTGTCACAGATTTAAATTATTCATCATGGGCATATATTTGTCTGGCGACAGTTTGTGGTTCATAGACCTTACATGAACTTCAGTAAAAAAATGTTCTGCCTGGTGCAGCACAAAAGCCATAAAAACAATTGAGAACAAGCCAAACAAAGGAAGTCTGTCCGGAAGTGGTGTCAGTTACAAATAGTAAATAAAATGTTGTAAAGCCAGATTACTCTACAAACAAACAAAGGACTGTTAAAGAAAAAGGTTTGCATGGTATGATGGGATAGACCACATATAGATATAGAAGCTATTTCTGCCTCATAGGGTTAAATGAATCCATTCAAGGCTTACACAGCTCATGAACTAAGAGCTAAGCAACACTAAAAAGGTTAACAATGATTATTTTTGCATTTCATAATTTAGGCCCATTAGGGTATTTATAATAAATGTCTTTGGTCTTTTGTTTAAGTACAGTATATGGCTGATACAATAACCTCTAAGAGCCAAAACAGACAATAAAGTGCAATACATGTGGAACACTGGTAAATGCCCTTGGGCAATCACATCTACAAATTTGTCTTTGTGATACTTTATCTATCTATCTACCTATCTATCTATCTAGGGTCTGTACAGTTCTGCCATTCTCTGGGCCCCATTTTTAAATAAATAAGGCATGGCTAGTAGGCAGAGGCTGACTGCTAATGGATAACATACAGTAGCCTTCTTTTGCCCTTAAGAAAGGCTAGATTAGCCTTTAGTCCTTAGCAGCTTTTGTATTTAGCAGCAATTGTTTTTTACAGTTTTCTCAGTCGCTTTGGTACTTTTCTTATATCACTATTAACATTTGCACAGCAGTTAGTG
>JAOVVB010000035.1:7367800-7378605 GCA_028570985.1 Heterobranchus longifilis
ACGTCAAAGCGGCGGCCATGTTTGGCGCGGGCAGAGCGCGTCTCCATTGAAGAAGAAGCTGCAGTAAAGCTAGGCAGTGCCAGCAGGAGCAGGCTTCAAAGCGGTCAACTGCTGAATAGCTCACATCCTCAGGTAAGGGGCTGCTCTTTATAGGAAATGTGTTAAAAAGTCAGTTTATGATTCCTGTTTTGTTTTGTTTTGTTCTAAAATGATTTTTAGAATGAAAACCTTAACCAAAGAGAGATTGCAAATTGAAAATGTTACCCTGCGAGCACTGTGCTGATGTGTATATGTTCCCCGTGTTAGTGTTGTGATTAGATTGTCACATACAGTAGCTGTGATATGATGGTAATGGTGATGCTGGGGATTGTGTGCTAGATGCCGCGGGCCGGTGCGCACGATGTGGGCGGATTCTGCGCTTCAGCACCTTGGACAGTGACAGCGCTTAAAATGCCTTCTGTTTCATCTCGAGTCTGAATAAATAATATTTAACATCATACATTATAGATTATAGATTAAAGGTTATAACGTTTAAGCGAATCGAATCTGTGTCTGGTAAAGGTGTTTTTCTTCCTTATTTATATTTTCTTTATGTTATTCTCTCTTCTGCTGAGCACTAAACTGATAGACATCGTGTTTATCTTGTCACGTCGTATTTGAACACGTCGTACCTATTTAAACACACGCCTTGCTGCGGGTTTTTTTACCCACCGCATGCGCCTTTGGTTTGAGCAAAAACAAAAACTGACAAACAGGCGTGACATCGGAAAAAAAATATATATATAGAGCCATATATATATAATGTCCTTTGTTGACAAGATCAAGGAAAAGGGGAATTGACGTCGGATGGCGTGATAAACTGCGACATAGCATAAGAGAGAGAGAGAGGGGGGGAGAGAGAGAGTTGTGGACAGTAGAAGGAAATAAATTACGCATCAGACATCACTTGTGTTATTAGTTCTTAAGACAAAGAAAGAAAGAAAGAAAGAAAGAAAAAGGACAACGCAACATCATGTGTGTATTTACGTGACAGGGGCACTAATTACCGACTGTGTCGTCTTGTCAGCGCTGGTCGGTGGGTGATGGGCGGGGCCTGGTGTGCGGGGGCGGACAGGGGAGAGACCCGCACTGACGGCGCATCTGCGGGATCGCTGGTGTTCACGTCCTAACGCAGTATCATTTTTTCCCCTGGCTCTATATACAACGAAATGACAATCTACAGCAGTGCTCATTCCATGCATTTGGAGATGCTGCATGCAGATCTGTCTCTATCTATTTTGGAGCATCAGTTTATCCTTGTTTATGATGTGTAGGGTGTTACTCCTGCTGCTGATGATAATAGTGTTTTTTTATGTTGTGCTTTAGTGTTTATAAAGCCATTTTCTGTTTACGCCATGATTAGTCATTGCACATTCGTGACGCAGGGGAAAGAGAGAGAGAAGTAAAAAAAAAAAAAAGATCTTCATGTCGCGCTTTCCGACAGACAGGGTGGAAAATCCCAAAAGCTCCTCTCACTGACCTCAAATATTGATAAAAGCTTTTTTTTTTTTTTTTTTTGACCAGACACCCGCTGTAGAAAGACGTCTATTGTGTAGGCCTGCATTGTCTGCTTGTGTGTTTGTGATTGTGCTTTTGTAAGAGGCAGGTGGGCTCGATCAGGGCACGACTGTGTAATGCGGCTGTTAGACTGCAGCGCTGCTTCTGCTCCTGCGTTTCTCCCTGAAATGGTGACTCACAACGCCGACCACGTACACCAATCTGCACCAACACTCCCACCACGTCCCTGCTTTTCACAACGCCATGTTGTCAAGATGGAACCATTTGTTGACAGACGGGTGCTGATAAACCGACTGCATTTTAATGCCCTTTTAACACTTAAATCATTTAAGAAATGATCATATACATAATTTAATAGATTCCTTTTTTGCACCCAAATATCTTTCGTTTTGAAACGCAAATAAATTGACCATGCATATATTTGTTAAGAATTGTAATGGGCTTAAATAAGACATTTTTACTAGCAAACTTTTTAATGCATCCTTATCATCATATATCAATTAAACATAGCTTACTTGGAGAATATCAAGTAAATAACTTAATTAAGTAATAGTTTCAAATTGTGATTCAGAGATGATTACAAATATTGCTAAAAGCAACAATAAAGTAACTGTTCATAACTATTTTACATTGTACATAAAATGGTTAATATGCTACATAGACAAATATTCCAATCATCATGCAAAATGTTAAGCTTTAAAAAAAAAACTAAAATAAAGTTAAAGGTTTCAATTATGCTATTCAGCCTAACATCAGATAACATTTACATTTACACCCTTATCCAGAGCGACTTACATTTTTATTTCATTTTATGTCTGAGTGGTTCATGGTTAAGGACCTTGCTCAAGGACCCAACAGTGGCAACTTAACCAAAGTTAGTAGTGGTAGTGGTGTTTGAACCTTCTGATCTGATAACTACCGAGTGTAAGATGTGAATCCCTGACTATGTGTAGTGTGTTCATATAAACTGAAGAATCTTAGTGAATAAGATGTTTAGGTTGCGCACCATGAGCTTGCCTCAGAGTCAAGAGATTATGATGTCACAAAATTATGATTTCAAGTAAACAATATTTGGCCCCATATCAACATATCAGGGAGTTTTTCTCAAACATGTATAAAACCTGTTGTATGTATAAATATATCTGGATGCAGTGCTAGTTCCAAGGACAGATAAAATGAGAGGGTTGCGTCTGGAAGAGCATCCGGGGGTAAAAACCTGTGCTTTTTTTAAAAATAGTTGTTGTGCCGATCGGGTGCTGTGGCAACTCCTTAATGGAAGCAACTGAAAAACTAACAACTAACAATATATATAGCAATATATATATAGCTTTATACATTGTACTTGTTGCTCTATTGTATTGTTACACACTTTTATACAAACTGATGATTACAGCACATCATTATGTATGCCATTGGACTGTACAGAATTTGTGGGATCAATAGAGCAAAATAACCGATATATGGCATTTGGCAGACATCCTTATTCAGAGTGACTAATGTTTATCCTATTTATTCATTTAATCAGACTAAGGCATTAACCTTTCAGTAAATCTCAGATACTCTTTTTCTACATTGTGAATAAAAATAGATAATTTTTTGCATTCTTGATTAAGTTTAAGATAACTTTCAATAATTCCATACAAAAAATGGGAAGCAATCTTCTTTTCTTTGGTTTTTTTTATTTAATCTTTTGGCTGCTCCGATTAAGGGGTCGCCACTGCGGACCACACAACAACTTGGCACAGGTTTTAAGCCAGATGCCCTTCCTGACGCAACCATTCAATTTTATCGGGGCTTGGGACTGGCAGTGGAGCAATCAATAATAATAATAATAATAATACAAACTCAGCATCTTTTATGTCATGCTCCTTACATGTTTGTGTTTTCTGTAATTTAGGGTTGGCTTATTTTTTGGGCTATTTACTTTTTTTTTTTTTTATTAATTTGCATCAGAATATTTTTTTTTAAACATAGCTTATGTTAAAAAATAAACAGATTGTTTATATGTGCGAATATGTTTACAATGGTTTTTATAGGACATCAAATTGTTCCATACAACACAAGGTTTAAAATTCAAATTGGTTTAAAAAAAGATTTGTGTGTGTTAATTTTTGTTAGCATAAAACATAGTTTTATCAATTTTGGATTTTATGTAAAATAGAATGACAACCATTGAAGAAAGCAACAAGCTCATTATTTATACTTAAGTAAAGAAACCATTTATTTTAAGGTTATTTACATATTTTTCTTTTTTTCTGTTTCAAATTGATGATCAGTAAGTCTCAAAACTGTCAATGGAAGGGGTGTATATATACAGTATATATATACTGTATATCTTCCTCTTTTTTTGTCACGGATGCCAGTATCCTGCTGCAGAATCCTCAGCAGCTATGGGGGCTGAATAATAATCTCCTTATTCCTAATCTACTTTCCTTATCTTTTTTTCAATCATGCTACTGAGATTATTGGTTAGTTAATGGACAGTACTGAGTGATAAAAAGTGGGGACAAATATAATTTGAGATTTTAAAAGATCACCAGACCGATGAAAGGAACATTTACAATTGAAAGCCAGAGGATTCACATGCCCAGGGGGACTGTTCTTATTTCTGGTTTGTTTGTTTTTCCATAAAAATCATGGGAGCATAAAATAGCATTGTAAAATAAACAGCTTCCCCAAAGCAGTTGAAGAGATATCTGATACACAGGCTTGTCAGAATAGATAGATAAGCGAAGATGGATGGATGGATATAAGAGATAAGTTAAAGAACACTGAGGAGGAAAAATGACAATATGCCCAGTGTGAAGTCATTCTGATAATAACCGCTGCAGCGGGTGCAGGGGATTGGGATGGGGCTTGGTTTAGGGACATTAAAAAGAAGATTTAAAAGGATATCAGGGATTTATGACTTTTGATTTCACAGCACATGTCTGCAGGTCATGAGTTCATTCACGTTTGTATGCAAGGGCAAATCCATTTGACTGAGCTCTGTTGCAGGTCAAATGCCAATTTAGAGCATCTGTTATTATAAAATCATACACCAATCCCTTTCTCAGGGTGTTCATTAGGTACAGTTCAGTCTTACCCACTAAAATTTTTATTGTGTACATTTCTTCTGAAATATTTCTGTACATTTCACGTTTTGTTTGCTACTTACTTTAAATCCTAGATTATTTAAATAAGGATGACCTATAATAATAATTATTCATCATTGAAGCTTAAATACAAAGATTGTTCTTGGTTCATTTGTTCTTTGATTAGCAACTGTATATTATTTAGCATGACTACATCAAATCATATCATCTTGAGATGATATGAAGTGAAGGTATTTCTCATGTTTTCTGGCTTTTGGATCCCTAATTGCTTTTTTTTTGTCTTTGTAGGTTTCCTTTTTTTTTTGCTCTTTAAATATTTATCAGTCACTGATGCCAAGACCTGCTACTTTCTGGTTAAAGCTTGAAAGATCCTGAGCTCTATATTTTTTTCTCCATATGAACACACTCATACTCTCAGTTTGATTTTGTAAATGCAAGTGTGAAATTTCATATTATGTTAATGCTAATAACACCTGTATAGAGGTGCACATGGAACAAATGCGATCCTTCTCCATAAGATTTCGTGAAAGTGAAATAGTGATACAGAAGACACTCTCATGCAGAAGGTGGGAACAGTGTCAGGGATCTGGATATCTTCCATTTGTCTTGACACTCTGCATTAAAATAAAGGGAAAGCTCCATTTTTAAACCGGAATTGTCTATTTAAGAAGAAGATGTGGATCTATTTGTCTGTCATAACATACAATTTAATACATCAGTTTTGGTATCCTGAAGAAAAGGGGCAAAAATGATTGCATGAAATAAAGGTGAAGTTTTACAGTTAACAGCATTAGGTGAAGTTTACAGTTAACAGCATCAATCAAAATGTTTAATTGTTTTGCTTTTTGTTTAATCTTATGTTAAATTTGCTAACAAGGTGATGTATAAAAACATTGTAAAAATAACATTTGGTTACTGGTGTTTTGTAGTTAAGGCTTGAACCATTAAAAGCAAGTTGTTTGAAAAGGTCACCTCATATGTGCTAATTAAAGAAGAACAAAAAATTTTTTGGTCTCCAAAACTAAAACCATCAGCATGTTCAAGTAAAAGCAATACAAATACACTGAAGAACACAAAATTCAAATTTCTTTTAGCAGTTAACCCAGTCTAAACTCTAGAGACTCACATCTGCAAATTAAGATGTGTTCAAAATGTTCTGCAAAGAAGATTAGTCAAAGATTCAGATATGTGGGTCGAGATTTCAGGATGAGACTTCAACAAATAGAAGTTGTGGGTGCCAATACTTAATAAAGTTTAAATATACAGTATATCAGTATTAGTTTATCAGTACTATGATTAAGGGTCAATATTTCTGAAACTGATAGTGTCTTCGACGAGTATAAGGAGAAGTAAAGCGACGAGTAAATAATAAGAGGACCCTTGTAACCCTTTCAGTTCTTTATTTTTTACATACATTTTTTATATTATTATTTATTTTATTTTTTTTGCCTATTTTTCATATGCATATTTGTGTTTTTTTATCCTAAAATTTTCTCCTTATATCTGCTTCAGTGTACTTTTGTAGAACTTTTCCATTTGTACTCGTAATCATTTACACACTTTAACAAAACTGTCAAGTTAAAAAAAAAAACTAAAACAATTGTGTATTATGATGATGAAAAATCTATGTAGGCCTATTACATGACAGAGATGAATTGAAACCACCCTTTTTAGGTGTATCGCATTTACAAGCAGCCATAATCCTGTATGCACTGTGTATGCACACGGTCAGTTTTTACATCATTGTCATCTGGCAGTCAGTATACATTTTTTAATGGAGCTGTTGGCAGTGTAGCCTGTATTTAGCTTCTCTTGTGTAAGTAGCCTAGACGTAAACAACAGAAAACAACAGAAAAATTGTTTGAAAATAGAAAGCGACCTGGTGTACACAGTGAAGTTTCTGCCGAGAGTGTCATGTTCATGTTAGAAAATGAAAATACCTTATTAAAAAAAAAAAACACACAAAAAGATAATTTTACTTTATAATTTGAAAATCTCTAGTTAAAACAATTAACTGTTCATGTAGAAACATATTTTAATTATCGTTCTTCTATGGCAAGTCTCTTCAATATTAACTTGCAAAAAAATCCTGAATCAATCTCTCTTTCTCTCTTTTGCTTACTTACTCGCTAAGTAGTTGTATGTGCATGCAAGTGTTGCCAGATACTTGTACGGAGATCCCAGAATAACTGGGGGAAATTATGGCGAGTTTGCGTTTGTAAAAAATTACGTTTATAACTATGTTTACCAAATGAACTGCAGTAGGCTGTTTGAATTTTTATCTGTAGCCTCACTGTGTACCACTAGCTAGCTTGGAGGTGACCGCAGCTGTCTCATGATCTCTCAGTAGAGATGTGAATTGGTTGATTTACTACAGATCCAGGGTCTGTTTTCTGTGACATGTGATGATAGACTATATATCAAATAACCAGACTGGATCCAAATCAGACCCGCACTGTTAAAGTATGATACCAAAAAAACTATGACATGAAATTATTGTACCTTGTACAGAGACCCAAATTATCCTCCAAACTCTATAATTATTTTACATCTGGCAACACTGGTGCGTGCATTGCACCCAGAAATTAGAGATAGCGTACAAGCAGGCAGGCGTGTTTTGTGCGTTCTATGAAATCTCATCCTGCTGCGTCCCTGCTATTAGGGACAAACACCGTAAGTCTGGCTGGGTGTGTGGACAGACTGCAGGTGGACTGCGTGATATCGGGGTTGGGAGGGGTTTCGTTGCTGCAGTGGAATCTGGCGGTCTGACTGCAGGAGGATCACAGATGGGCATGTGAAACAGACCCATGTTCAATAGGCGTAAAGATTTTCATTATATCTTCAACCCTCAGCCATGGAAACAGGCACATAAACACCCTTGTACCTTACCATTATCATTTCCTACTCTGGCTACATAGAAATAAATGCATTGTCCTGCATGATGATTGGGCTAGTTTAATTATAATGAGCTGTATAAACAAATATCATTTAAAGTAGTAGCAGAGCACTCTCAGCAATTTCAGCTCACAGCATTGTACTATAAAGACTGAGCAGTAATGCTTACCTTTGCACGATTTTTTTGCATTGTGAGGGTTTTTTTCTGGTACTCTGGGCTTCTGTTGATACAGTTATTGATAAACACATTCCCTAATTTAGCTCATTAAAATTTTATATTGCGTCACTTAAATTATATTTCATGTTAACACTTAATTTTGTACTTTATATGTACATAAGGTGTGTTTAAGATCATAGTAGCTTCGGGAGAATGAGCCAAATACATTGCAGCATAGTACAATTATTTTCTTTTCGTAGTCCATCTTGTTAAGAAAGTGGGGGTCAGCTTGGATATGGCAACCCTAAAGCACAGGTCATTAAAGCCTTGCTCAAAGTCCCAAACGCAGTGCTACAGCTTAAACTCCTGACGATCGGATCCGTAACTCAGAGGTAATTCTTCTCTTGGGAGGTGTTGTCCAAAGTTGCTATAATGTGAGTAAAATAAAACATTTCTCCATAATCAAATTATAAATCCAAGAAACTATAAAGATACATCACTGAAAAAAAATAGTGAGAAATAAAAAACTAAGAAATGCCTATGTCTAACACATCCAGAAACAGGTTTATTTCCATTATATGGGACAGAAATGCTACAAGAACGGCACCAAGAGAGACAGAAGTTCCAAAAACAAAATGGCAGGGAGACAGGCACAAAGCCAAGCTGTTTTTATTGAGGTCTGTGTAAAAAGGGAGTCATTCGAAATGTTCTCACCTCTCTATATTGAGGAGGAAAAGCTTGCAAACCAAAAAAAAGATATTTCTAGTGAATAAAGGTGTAAAAGCGATCAACATTTGCAGAAGACTCCAAGCACATTACTGTGATGAGACTCTTCGCCTCAGTAAAACATTTGATTGGTGCAAATGTTTTAAGGAAGGCTGTGTGTCTGGCTGAGGTAGCTTGGAGCCCACTGCAGTCATTTCCGTGAACATTCGGCGAGTAGAATACCTAATCCATTAAAATCGATGGATAAGTTTTTGCTAGCTTGTGAAAGAGACAAATCTGTCAGTGGTAAGTGCATACACAATCATTCACCAACACCACTTGCACATTACAGGAACTTGGCAGGAAATTATTGGCACAACCCCCATACAGTCCTGATCTTACTTCAAGACAATTTCCACAGGCCTCTGGAGTACTGAGAAAATGTTCTACGTTGTTGGTATCAAAGCACTAGTGAAACCCTGGGATAAGTGCATTAGTATAGTGGGGGATTCTATAGATAAAGTATGTTTTGTTATTCTTTACAATCGTCCTGCTTCGAATAGAATGCCCCTGGTATTACAAATCCCTGACTTTATTTTTGGTGCTATATAGTAAATAGTTGTCCTTTATACATTATCCTTGGTGTTACATATAGGCTGCTGCAGCACTAAGATACAGTATATTTAATACATTTACTGTACAAGTGACCGACTGATGCCCCTGTGAGGGCCCGAAAGGGCTGCCAAAAAATTAAATGTTTAATTTTTCGTGAGGAAGAAAGATTGGAAATCTAATCCCTATGACAAAACTCGTGAGGAAGCACAATGAATTGTACTTACGGCCGCCATGCGAAACTGTGTAGGTGAGATACGGGTGTAAGACCTCCAAAAAGCTATTGCTGCCGGTGTTGCACACTTCACACAATATGACGTAATATGGCTGATGTCAGCTTGGGCCTTAATATTTGTCATGTCAACTTGTGTGTGAGTGAGAGAAATGTGTGTGAGTGTGTGAGTTAGGGGGTAGCTTAGTGGTTAAGACATTGAACTACGGTTTGCAAAGTCCTAGGTTCAAATCCCACAACCACCAAGCTGTCCCTGTTGTGCCCATGAGCAAGGCCCTCAACTGCTCAGGTGTATAATGAAATAAAAATGTAAGTTGCTAAGGGTGTGTGTAAATAATAAGAGGACTAGTGACCCTTGTAACCCCTTCAGTCAATTATTTTATTTTGCCTATTTTTCATATGCAGGTTTTTTTTTGTATTTTTCTTTTTCCATCCTAAAATTTTCCTCTTCTTTCCCCCCCTCTCCTTATATCTGCTTTAGTGTACTTTTGTAGAACTTTTCCATTTGTACTCGTAATCATTTACACACTTTAACAAAACTGTCAAGTTTAAAACAATTGTGCATGTATGTGTGTGTATGTGTGTGTATGTGTGTGTATGTGTGTGTGTATGTGTGTGTATGTGTGTGTATGTGTGTGTATGTGTGTGTATGTGTGTGTATGTGTGTGTATGTGTGTGTGTGTGTTAACATTTGTGATGTGTACGTGTATAGAATAGGCCCACTATGATGTCACTGAACGTGTCACTCCATATAGTGACACAAAGTTATTAACCACTTGTCGGCATAAGTTTAAGGCATCGTCACAGCTGACCCGTTTGAGATAACAAAAATCCCTCTACAATTTTGCATTTCCAGTGTCTTTAGATCACACAGGTCTGGTTTGGTGGCATATAAATTCCCTAGGAGAAGCATATCAAAATCCATGGGGTGCATTTTGGCAAATGACACAAACTGACTTCCTGTTGAGTTGAGTCCATGACATGCAAAAGTTGCAAAAGTTGTTCGGCTCAATGAGCTTTAAATGTTTACCGAGTTTTGTGTACATATGTGCAAGTGTGTATGAGCTACTGTATGCAGCAAAATCTCGTGTGAGAGCCCCGAAGGGCCCTGTGCTACGAGACTCTCATGCATCCTAATAAATAATGGCAGCAGATTCCAACCTGTCTGTCAATTTTTATGAGTTTTTGAGCATGTTAAGACCCCCAAAAAGCCCAAAATGGTGGAAAAAAATCCTTAGGATAATCCTTAGGAAAACAAGTGCTTGGGCCCTAAATATTGTAAAAAGACTTTATGTAGCCATTAGGACACTATAAACAGTGTTTATAATTACTGTTTTCCCACCCTCATGCTCCTCCATTTTTGCCTTTCTTTATCGTATACTATACGATTTGGACAATTTGCGTATGTGTTGCATGTGTTGGTGCATGTGTACAATATAGTTTATGGCAGTGAATTCATTTAAATGCAGTTGTCTGCAAAAGCAAACTGAAATAGGGTGTTTAAGTGCAGAGCTGCTTTCACTCTAGAGAAAGTGAAAATAGTGGCATCTGT
>JAOVVB010000035.1:7386928-7398009 GCA_028570985.1 Heterobranchus longifilis
TTCATATGGAGAGATTATCTTAAAGACAAAACCTGGAAGGATCAGGAACTTGTGTTCTCCACACACATTATTTTCTGTGATCATCCAAAATACAATTCAAACATCCCATAGGCTGTTTGACCAGGTAACCATGGCGACGCTGACTTCCTGTTGTCCTGCAGAAAGACGATTCTATTATCGGCCTGTTATCTGATCTGGTCAAAGCTAACGTGTTAAATTATTATGTGTCTTTAGCCTTTTCCTGTAAATACTACTGAAACAGATAGACGCTGCTCACAGTCCAGGAGTCTAAAAACACACGAGGGGGAAACGAAAAACGATGGATTTAGCTGGTAATGACAAAATATTCATTCACTCCTCAGTCAACTCATAAACATGTTGTCATTCCTCACGTACGGACACGTTACCGTCACTTTTTATCGCACACCGTCAAACTATGATGCTCGTCGTTTTGAACGCGAGGTTCAATGTAACAAAGGTTCAAATGAAGCTTCATGAAGCATTTTCTTCATTTTCTGAGCCCACGACTTCAACAAACTAACCCTCATCCTTTTTAAAAACAGAGCTGTCAGTGTTTGATGCAGCTCATTGATCTGATGGAATTATAAAATATCTGAAGAAAGAATTTGAACTACAAAGAAGCAGTTCTCTGATTTGAACACTTGATTCACATTTTCTGTACTTTTTGTACCATTGTCCGGCCCAAAAACTCAGTATTTTATCCCACCAAATCTGTGCACTCAATTCTCCTCCCGCACGATGTCGTGCAACATATATCCACTTTAGGTATATCACGTGTGTTTACTTCAACTCTACAGTAACTTTAAAAACTCTGTAAAGTTAGTTATTAAACATACGTGTGTTTTGTAAAGTGGATATACGTCACACTACACTGTGCAGGTGGAGAACAGAACTAGAGTTCAGTCTAAACCACACACACACACACACACACACACACACACACACACACACACACACACACACACAGCTGCTCATCATAAGTCATATTTCTGTCAGTCGATGAAATTCACTGCACTGCTGTCATCTTTGTCCTGACCAGAACAACTCGATCGTGTCGAAGACGGCATGAACCATATCAACCAAGACATGAAGGAAGCCGAGAAAAATTTAAAAGATTTAGGGAAATGCTGTGGGCTTTTCATATGTCCGTGTAACAAGTAGGTACTGACAGTGTGCCCCAGAGGTTCTACATATGTGGTGGCGTCCAGTTCTTCCTCTTTTCTTTTCTTTACTTTGACTTTCTTTGGTCTTTGGTGAGTGTCTGAAGTTGTTGTCTTCTCTCCTTTGTCTCTCTCTCTCGTGCTTCGTTCTGTGGGGGATAAATGACTTTGTTTAATCAGAACAACTGGAGCGCATCGAGGAGGGAATGGACCAAATCAATAAGGACATGAAGGATGCAGAAAAGAATTTGAACGATCTAGGGAAATTCTGTGGTCTTTGCTCCTGTCCATGTAACAAGTAGGTGCTGCTTGCCTGCCTGCCTGCCTGCCTAAAAATATTAGAACATAAAATAATACCCCCTAGAAATCTAGTAGCCCTAGCCAGCAGTGACTGAACTCACTACCCACGCTCTTCATCATGACCTGCCCCAAAGGAAACAACAAGCATGAGCCACTGGTCGTGCACACACTTTCTCCCACACATACACACACAGCTGCCCTGCAGACTTGACTCTGAGTCCTCTATTAAGCGAGAGCGACTATCCACCAGATATATGAAGTAAGGCATGCTGCACTGATCCTAACTTTGCTCTGAGAACCGCATGCAGAGATGAAAAGGATGGTCCTTTAGAAAACCTTAGAGTTTGACTTGTCAAAGAATCCATAATAAAAAAACTGTATGGATGTGCCAAAGTTGAAATTTGAAATGATGTAGAAAAAATGCTGTCATTTTGGTGAGCTTTTGGTGAGCTAATTAAAAAAAAAAATCTGTCATGGCAATTTTTCCTCTAAATTAATTATTATGAATGAACAAATTCATTAAGCATCATAAGCTGACCAAAGTAATAAACTATTTTCCATACAACTTTGAGAGCACATCCATCAATGCCACTGGCTTGAATGACAGCATGTCCATGAATGCTAAATGCATGTTGATGCAACTCTTGCTATTAATGAAATTAATGCTGCCTGTTAAACCTGATGCTTAATGACCTTCGCAATGCTGAAGACTGACATATATTGTTTCTCATTAACCACATTCTAAGGAACACAATGTTAGGATTTAACACATGAGTGGTATGGGATAAGAAGAAGAAGAAGAAAAAGAAGACTGATGAAAATTTTGTGAGATGTGTGAGCATGTGCGGTGGAGAGAGCCATGTTCTTACTGGTTACCCCCAAGGGAAGAGCAGGCCAGATCTAGGTCAGGCAGAGAGAACTACAGTGATGTCTGCTTTAATTCGATTATACTGGCCCTGCCTATTCTATAATTCTTATTCTTATATTTCTAATAAAAAATATTCAAGCAAGTAAAGCTTTTGATGTTTTATTTAAGAGATAACCTGACCCTAATTATAAGTAAGGAATAAAACATGCAGGCTGTGACACAGCCACATAATGACCTCCCTAACTTTTAAAATCAGCAGGTCAACTTGATGTCAACTTGGCACTAATTACAATATTAAATTATTTAAAAATCACCTTTTGTTACATCACTTCTGTTTTTTCCCATATAGACTTTATATAACATAGTTCATTGCTATTGATTAAATAATATTTACCATTAATTAGAACCAAATGCAGGATGTTAAAGCAGTGAAAGCATCAACCTGCATTAGAACATTAAATAAAGCGAAACACACTGCCAATGTAGTTAGATGCTGAGGAATAGAAATAACACTGCAGTGGGCAGTTTGGCTTTTTCTCAGCTTAGCTTTAAAATCCGGATCTCTCACAACAGTGTTTCATGTGAACCATACCAGAATGTCTCGCTTTAGACAAACAATGCTTAACTAGATTGCGCTTAAGGAAGATAACAGACATTTATGTAACGAGTAAATTAGGGTGAGAGTCATCTCAATGTAATGTCCTTCTTCTATCGTTCTCAAATGTTTACTATTATACATAGGCTCAAATCTTAATATAATTAATTTGTTCTCTGCCATAACCCAAGGCAAAATGATCAAGCTTATAAAATTTAACACCACAAGCAAGACAAAAACTTTTAGTAGTGGAGTCCAATTTAAAATTGTGACCTAGGAATGGGTTCTCGTCCCTTCAGTTTCTTTTCTTTTACGGTTGTTTGCACTTGTCTATGACAGTTTGCCAGTCCCGTTATTCTGTGTTGTCTGTCTGCCAGGCTTCTTTGTTATTTGTCATAATCAGAGACAGGGAAACAAGCCATTATTACTGGGAAGAGAAGGCAGCCCTAATGCATGGCCGACCTCTGATTCCCAGATTATTCTTGCTAGCTAAATTCCCCTTGTTTTTTCATCTGTTAAACCAAACTATGTGTTTTAGCCAACAGGCCATGTATGTTTTATGTCAGCAAGGCCTAACATTTCAGATAGCTCTGATTTGATTATGCCTGTTACTGCCTGCCTGTTAGTCCAGCATTTGTCCACTGTTGCTAGTGTGAGTGGGTGGAAACACTGGTCATATGGAGGCTTTCCGGCCACCTTGGCGCTCATGTTCTTCATGATTCACACAGAATGAAGAGCGGAGGCAGCAAGGCCTGGGGCAACAACCAGGACGGTGTGGTGAACAGTCAGCCTGCCCGTGTGGTTGATGAGCGGGAACAGATGGCCATCAGCGGAGGCTTCATCCGCAGGTGAGGTTAATATGGATAAGAAATGACTTAAGACAGCCATACCACTGAGACATCTTTGTTAAAAGCAAATTATCCTATATACTCTATATTGCAAGGGATGAGGCTAATTTAGTCTGTTATGAGTAAATAACGGTGTACATATTCATCTTAGTAGCTGCTTTATCCTGGTCAGGATGGATGGGGAAATACCCAGGATGGGCGCCACACACAACCACACACACACACACACATGTGTGCACTCATTCACATGCATGGACAATTTAGCACCTACTGTCATGTCTCTGCGATATGGAAGGAAACCAGAGCAGCCTAAGAAAATCCACTCTGAAATAAGGAAAAAATATATGAAAGACAGAATGTAACCCGAGCTCAAATCTGACCTGGGATCACTGGAGTCAAGAGAAACTCTTGTAATGTAATCACACCCTGTCCTGCATGTGATCGTCTGTGCAGGGTAACAGATGATGCTCGGGAAAATGAGATGGATGAGAACTTGGAGCAGGTGGGAGGCATCATTGGTAACCTCCGCCACATGGCCCTTGACATGGGTAATGAGATTGACACCCAGAATCGCCAAATTGGCAGGATCTTGGACAAGGTAGGTCTCAGTAGAACATTAAAATCTTCTTTATGAGAAACAAGAAATGTATTATGCTTCTTTCCATACATAGTAATGGAACCAGGAGTGGTAGTGATTATACATTAATCCAATAATTTTTGTTAAGAATTTAAGCAAAATAATTTAGTAACTGATAATGTTTCCCTTGATAATGTAAAGTTTGCTTTGCATCATATTTTTTCTGTGCCTCACACATCTATTAACTTGTACTGCACAAGGGGGCACACTTGCAGTTCAGCAGGTTTCACATAACTACTTTGTTGGGATTGTGGTTTAAATAACTGATAAAATATGTCCATCTTATCATTATTAGTCAACGATTAATCGATTATTGATTGTCAATGTGTTCAACTACAGTATAGATAAGGAGATATAGTAATGTGCAAAAGTCTTCAGCCTCTCTTATTTCTTCATATACAATTTAATTAAATGATGTAGATTAAATTAAATAAATGAGGACAAATGTTTTACTATGACAGGGTACAAAGTGCCTAAAGATCAATTTAAAAAATGATTGTTTATGTAACAACTTCATAAGCAACCTCATTTGCCCTCTTGTCTGCTCCAACCACTCAGCATTCAGTATCACCAGTATATTAATCACTTGCCTGATCTTCTTTCATCATTCACACCTGTTTCTCACTGGTTCATTTCTTAAGTTAGATCCTTTTATGCTTGAATGATTCATAGGTCACTGTGTGGCTTCACAAACAAAAATATTCCTCTGAAACTGGTCTGAAAAAAGTGGGAGACAAAAATATGCCAACAATGAGAGCTGGAAAAGTCCTTTAGGAAGCCTGAAGAATTATTCATTAAGACAAAATTAAAAATACAAGAAAGTTAGAAGTAAAATATTAAGAAATGATGGGGTATAGTTAAGTTATTTAGTTGCAATATTAGCTAGGTAGTTAGTGATCCTGTTTACTAAATGTAATGTCACAATACTTAGTCTAATAGGTTAGTTAGGCTAACTTGGCTAAGGAATTGTTTTGTTCAATTAGCTAGCTTGTGAGCAATCTTGGATGATGGTTTCATTTACGCTAGTTGTGATAGTTAGCCTAAGATCTGCTTGGAAAATTTTAAATCAATATTGAAATGGTCATAATTTGCTACATTTGTTGTGCTAGACACACAGACCCCTCCTACTTTCACCTTCACAGCCACACACACACTCTTTCTCTCTGCTCTACACAGAAACACTGCTCTGTCGCGATTCTTTTTAAAGGTAAAGTGCAGGTTAATTTGTTTTTTATTTTTACTTTTTATTTTGTATTCATTATTTTTATGTATTTATTTTTTTGGGCTGTGGAACGAATAATATCCATTTGATATTATGAATAGTTTCCATTATTTCTTATGGGAAAATTCGATTTGGTTTATGAGTGTTTTGAAATACGAGCCGCTTCCGGAACGAATTATGCTCGTAATCCAAAGTTCCACTGTATAGACAAATCAAAAAACCAGATGACTGCTATGGTAGTAAAGTAAAGCATAATTTGTCATCAAGGACAACCTTTTGAAATGTTACTTTCAGCATGTTCAGTTAAGAATAATACAAGGCCATCTGCGTGAGACTGACCAAAGACGGTCTGAATACTCTGCCCTGAGCCATGATCAGATTGAAATTTGGATCCTGAATGCCTTTCTGTTATGCTAGGAATTGTTTCTTTTGGGTTTCTATGACCACTGCCCCTTTCAGCTGTAGCAACGCAGTTTTATTTAAATACCCTTTCTACAAGGAACAACTAGTGGGGTCATGTCCTCTGTGGTTTCGTCTAGACTTGTGGTTCATTCTGTTCAACTTGTGTTGTCTTATCAGCTGTCACATCTCACTTAGCTCTGCCTGAGACTTATTACAGTAATTTAAAAAATTCACCACCATTTTTATCAGCCATGACCATGAGCTTTTTATCCATTCCCATGCTGACTGCAAAGACCTCTTATACTTGTTTTACAAGATGTTTGACCAGGTCAAATCTTTGTTTGTACTTTATTTTTGGACTACGAAAGAATTCTGAATAATATTTCCACATGGTCCAAACCAAGAGGGATCTTCATAATAGAAGTACAGCTTAACGCATGTTTTCAACCCATGCCCAGTTTGCAGCCACAGAGAACGGCACTGATGCTGGAAGTGTTGTAACAGCGGCAGTGTCATCATCATTTGGAGCCCAAATTATTGCTCTCTGACATAAGTTCATTATTCGTTGGGTTTGGTATAAATGGTCTTTGTCTTTTTCTTTCATGCATCTGTAATGTGTGAATACTCATGTGTGAACATTCCATTAAGTTCCATTCCTTTTGCGCTGTAATTCTGCAGACACAATACTACATCTGAGGAATATACTAAGCTCTCTTTGTTAAAACATTTTCTGCTCTTTTTCCAAACAGCTTTAAAAATATTTATTTCCCATGGTCTCATTACTGTGACTTTTATAACTTCCTGAACTTCAGTCACCTTTCCTTCAACCTCAACATGACAATGATGATGGATCTTTATAACCTCTGTATGTTTTTTGCACTTATGCCACACTACTTCTTTAATACTTTCTCGTATCTGTAGTCCCAGAGTAAACATTATGCTAGCTATGGTGAGGAGAGACATCAGAGCAATTATAGTCATGAGGCTCTTTCCTTATCTTTTTCCTGTTTGTTTCTTCATTCTGCCTCCTATATGGGGTGTTCTAATACCCCTATCTCACCTATGCGGTTTGACTCACGGTGAGATGCGGTGTTAGGCACCGTGAGCTGCCGCAATTGGCCGCCGATGTTCCACTGGCATTCTGCGAAGTTCTGCAAGATCCGCAAGCTTCTGCGAGGACTGCCAAAAAAACATGTTTAATTAAAAAAAAAAAAAATGTTTTCATTTTTAAACATGTTTAATTTTTCGTGTGGAAAGATGGAAACGTTCTCACAGCGCCAAAAGACTTGCGGTAAATCATGATGAACTGTACATACGGCCACCGCGCAAAACCGCGTAGGGGTATAAGAAGAAAAGCACAATTTGTTGTTTATACATATTCAGAACTTTTGGACATTCATCTTTAGGATAATCCATTTCGACATATTTAATGTCAACATCTATGTACGTATATACACAATACAGTTTCTGTTAGATTCTTTTCTGCCTAAATTTTTACAGGTATTACACTGTCTTTCAAATTTTTATAAAAGTTCCCCAACTTTAAGGAAAAGTGAAAGTGGCTAAGTCTACAACATCTCTAAGTGATGTATGTTGTATTAATCACTGCCATGCTGCTCTCTGCATTATTTATCTATAATTATACAAAATTAGATATTATTCCAGGAGTGTAACAGGGCCTTTTGCCATGTAACACCTGCTGATTTAAGTTTAAAGATAGCCAGGTCCACCCAGAGGAGCTTAACTTATGAAGCACAACTAGGCCTCTTTGGTTTCATAATTAAAGTCAATTTTTGCCCATTTGACATTGTAGATACTGTATATCATCAGGTTCTCATTTCACTTGTTTCATTCTGCTTTTTGCTTTTGCCAAATTAAATCATGCACAGATTAATTCTGTTATACTCAAGTTCAACTGTGCCTTTCCCTAATATTTTTTAACCCTGTCTTGTTTAAAGCCTACATCTAGTTTTGTTTTAAACCTACATCTCTTGATATCTCACTGTATGTATGCAATGTCTCCTGTCTGAGAGCTGCTGTAGTCTGACTTATCGACTACTGGATTTTCAGGTCTACAGTTCTACAGTTGATGTAGATATTCAGTTATTGCCAATTCTCATTTATTGCATGTATCTCTATTTTTAGCAAACCATTGTTTAATTTCTGCTATTTGTCTCTCAACATTAGACCTGAGTTGATATTTAACTGACTTAGTTAGCTTGATTCCCTCATCCTTTAACAATATTTTTACCTTATTTCCAAAGATATTATGCGCTTTGTTGGTTCTAATGAAAAGAGGTTTTCATTCATATCTAAACCATTGTTTTAAACAATCTATTGCTAGTTCTTCTAGGAGAAGGCCATACCATAGTCTTTTTGTGTGGTTATTTATTGCACATATAAAAAAAAATAATAATAATAATAATAATTAAAATCTTATTTGTCACATACCCAGCATACACGGTATAATATGCAATTAAATATTTTTACAATCGCCTTATACGGACTTCTCTGCAAGAATGAATCGCACTAGTGAGTATTGGAGATAAATTGCACCAGAGAAATAAAAATATGAAATTAAATAAAATTAGTTTATTAAAAAAACTTTTAAGTTGAAAAATATACAAAATGTACAAGATTATTAATGAAATGAAATGATATAGAAGTATATGAGGTTTATAGATTCTACAGGTTAAATTACAGCTGTGTGCAGTTAGTCATCATTTGTGTGAAAATAAGCAACGTTCAGAGCAGAACAATGTGCAGAGTCCCAGGAGGTGTGCGGCATGTAGGCAATGTGCAAATGTGCGTAAGTGTGCAAAGTGATGAGTAGCGTGTTACATCCCGACTTGGTGTGTTTATTGCGTGAAAGAAGCAAAAGAAAACAGATCAGATTTTAGACTCCTGGAGTATGTGGTGTTCCGGGTGAACGTATCTGTTTGAAAGTATTGATTTTTTCTTGTTTTGCTGAGTATAATTGGACCTTCAAAATCCATGCTGACCTCTTGACCTTTAAAACCTGAAGGAAGTTTGATTTCATCAAAAAACTTAGAAGACATTGCTCTTCTACATGTCTCTTATTTCATCTTTATTTGGAGATACCGCATACACTCTTCTGACAAATGTGGCAACTTGTTTCCTCTGGCGGCTGTTGTGGTTTGATTCGTGTGATCTGGTGCAAAACATGCAGATGTGCACTCGCTATAAGCTCAGCTATTTCCTCTATCAGAGGAAGTGCCTTTGATATGCGAAATTCATTCTGCTTCCAAACACATACAGTAGATACTTATTGTAGCTGTTACTGATATATTCAGAATCTGTAATTAGAACTAATTTGCTTTTGCTCTGGCCTCATTAAGACAATTGAGCATGATTTCAGTTTCAGCTGTTTGATTTGTTCCTTCACAGTCTCTTCATTTTCTAACTGCTTATTTGCCTTCCTTCTTTATTAAATGCCCAACACATCCTATCTTTGTTCTGTGACCCACCTGTGTTGGTTATATACCTACTATCTATGTTAGAAGGAATCTCTGTCTTTGAACATGTGAACTGTATTCTCATTTCTATTTAAACAATGTTACGTCGCAGTCTAGGGTTGGGCCGTACAGCAAAATAATGGTTTGGAAATTGTGGTATATAGCGGAAAGAACAAGTCAGAAACATTAATTTACAAAAATTGCTTTACAAAAAGCTCACGTAAATAAAGTTAACTAAAGTAAATTAAGTAACACCAGGATCAGCTTCAGGGTGACCCAGGCCAAAATAATAAGCAAAATAGGTATCTGTATTTTAACAACTAGCTAACCTACCAAACAAAACTACAGGTACCTTCCCTGACTCCCTAAACCAAAAACAGTCAATAAATCCCCTCTTCCCCAAATTCAATGGCAGCCACACCCCTACTACTGGTGAATGTACAAACATACAAAGAGCCAAGCAGCCAAACCAAAGAGACAAAGCAATAATCAAAGTCAAACGGAGGCATAAGTCAAAAAAACAGAATACACAATCAAATATTAAAAGTCACAATCACAAAATCTTTCTTCAACACAACCAACACCTCACCTACACGCCTACACGCCTCCTCGTTCCCGCGTCTCTCCGGTATATGAACGGTCCACTTATTGATGACATCACTCAGGACAGAAGTGACAGTGTGGAAGGTCAGGTAGATGCCAGTGTAGTGGGACAGGAAAACCTGCAGTGGAGTCTGGAGAGTGTGCGACCTGGACACAATATACTACATAATCAGGGCAACACAAATACATACAAAACACACACAGCGACCAACATGTTGCAGGTTGTAACAACAATCAGAAAGGGTAAGACCACATTTGAATTTCACTAACTAGGCTGACTGTCGTGCTACACCACTTTCATCTCACACGTTTATTTTTAAAGCTATAAACTCTGCTATGAAAAAACAAGCATTTTGTGGTGCAACTTTATTGCACAGTACAGGTAATCACAACAAAATGGAGTTAGCCATCAGCTTAAATAACTACATTTATAAACAGCAAGTATTATATAACAAGGCTCTGTAGTGTATATGTGCATTAGCTAGAGAATAAAAATGCTGTGATAAATATAAGTGGTTTAACTGGATGGGACGAGCTCCTGATGATGCTGTCTGCCCTGTAAAGGTGTTCAAAGGCTAATATGTTCAAAGGCTAGGCTACTGTCACAATCTGACAGTAATGTACTGTTTTCCATTAAAGCATCGAAAACAATGTATTCTGGGAAATATTTTGCACTTTATAACAGTAGTCTTCTGTATTTCTTTAATACGGTTATCTTCTCTCTTTTGCCGTGTATTATGGTCTAGTCCTATTTGCTAATGTTTTAAATAACGGTACATTTCAGTATTTGTTTTGGAAACTGATTGGAGTGTATACGTGCAAAGCTGATCAAATCTCATTACTGTTCTATCGAAGTAATTAGTTTTGTGTTATTATCTTAAACATAACTTTTAGAAGCAGCAATTTAAAAGATAATTTTCAGTCAAGTATATGTGAACTTGCTGCAAAC
>JAOVVB010000035.1:7416115-7427786 GCA_028570985.1 Heterobranchus longifilis
GTCTCATTTTCAGATTTTCAGTCCAGTCCATGTACATAAGCAGTTTCTAAGGAATGGTTTTTGTTTGTTAATCCACAGAGTGACCTATGAATCAATCAAGCTTAAAGAAACATCTTACTTAAGTCATGAACCAGTGACAAACAGGTGCAGATGATCAGGCCGGTGATTAGTATACTGGTGATGCTGACTGCTGCATGGTTGCTAACTACAGATGTGAGGGAAATGGGGTTGCTTCTGAGGTTGTTATACAAATAACCAATTTTTTAATTGTATCATTTCATTCGTTTAATATGTAGAATTGGGGGTGTCTCAAGACTTTTGCGCAGCAGCATATACAGTATTTTGAGATATTACCTTGTTCCCTGCCTTTCCTCTCCTCTGCAAACTATCCACGTTGTCTATCTCATAAACTTTAATTTCATATGCATCTGAGGTCCCACGATCTACCCAGCGTATTTTTGACCCACTCACAGATCTCCTTAAAGATGACAGTGTGTCCTGTGATGGATGTCTTTGATAGGATCCTGTGAAAAAAAAAATTGTCAGTCTTAACAAATAACTAAGAATCAGTTGTGATAAAGGATTTGCCTGGTAGATGACTTACCTATGTTGTTTCTTTTCTTGGAAATCTTGGCACCCTTTAGAGTACTGTAGAAGCAGCTCTGATCGCTGATTGAGTCATGTATTGAAGTACTACTATATGTGGTTTCACCGTCCCTCTTCAGGCTTTCATATCCACTGCTGACCGTACTGTTGCGGTTGTACAGCAACGCAGTCTTACACATGGCAGGAGGGAGCTCCCCACTCAGAACACTTGTGTTATCACTGGCATGCCCACTGTAGTGTTTTGGTTTACGTGGCTCTGTAATCCTACTGTATGGTGAAGGCAAAGTGTGGCTCAACAGTTTCATTTTTCTTTTTGACTCCTCAAGATCATCGATGTCTGAGCTACCTTGGCTAGAGCTAGAGAGAGAGTCCTCACTCGCTCTAAGAACCTCAACCCGTCCATTCAGTAGTTTGCTTGGATATTTGGAGGAGATAGAAGCTTTCACCTGCTTTCGGGATAAAGACTGGGATGACCATGAGATTTGTTTTCTAGAAAATCCCTCAGGAGACAGACTTGAGCTCCTATTTATTGAGCGTCTGTTAGATTTGGGTGATGCACTTAAATTGGGGGCAATTCCTGACAACTTGTGAACCACTGGGCTAGACAAAGCCTTGCTTCCATTTGACAAATTGAACTGACTATGCTTGGAAGGATGAGTAATGTCACGTTCATCAACATCATACAGTGGAAAAAATCTTGGAACTCTCCGAAGGCTATGGTTAGCCTGAGACAAACTGAGAAGGTCTGCTTCAAAAACTGTCAGCAAACCAGGATAGGCAGCGCTTTTGGCATGAGCTGATGCATACTGTCCTTCTAAGCCTCCTTTAGAACCCACTTCATAGCAATTTTCCTTCTCAAGATGTCGGTTGACCTTTGGTGAAGTATGGTTGCCGTCCATACTCCTTAAAGTACCCTGAGTTTGCACAGAATTGCTTTGCTCAATAGGCTGTACAACAGCAACACACTCTACATGTGATTTGCCTAGGGATCTGCTTCTGTTGGTTAACTGTTCCAGTTTTGCGCTAAATAGCTTAGTGCTCTCATCAATAGGAAATTTGGGGTTTGTAGTTTTGAGCTGTTTCTTTGAGGCTGTCTGGGTCACAGTAGGTTGCACCTGTGTTTTGTTTATCATATTGGAACTATTGTTATCTGATCTTGGCACTGCAGGCATTGACTTGCTATATTTTGCCCATTCCACCAGACATGGTTTGGAAACATAATTTTTTTTTTCTAGTGTTGCTTTTGGACTAGATGGAGTCTCATCTTTCCAGGTTGTACCAGAGTCCTTACAGGAAGGCTGTTTGCCAGTTTCAAGCCAAGCTCTTGTAAGACTGCTTGTGTCATAACCGCTGATTTGATTTTCTTCTGGTTTCTTCTGAAAACCTTCTAATGTTGACTGATTTGTTGGTGGAACCTTGTCTTCGAGCTCTCTACAAAACTGCCCACTACTTTGGTTACAGTTTCTCTTAACATCATCTTGTTCAGCTGCAATCTCAAATGCATACTCCCTGAACCTTGAGGCCTCATATTGCAAATTGGAGCCAAAATCAACTTTATCCACCTCTGTCAGTTCTTCCACCTCGGTCATAGTCTTAGACTCTGACTCTTTTGACCTAACATCATGTTGAAGGGGGTTATTGTCAGACTTTGCTTTGACAACACACACATTTTGACCCATAGAAATGGTCTTTCCTGCAGATAAATCTAATGATGTTTTAGTAGTTTCACCTAAAGCCTTAACTTCAGAATCAGTAGCAGCTTGTTCCTTTCCAACACTGCCGATGATCTTCACAGGCTGAGAACCTAGTGGAGAGTTCTTAAGAGAATCAAGATCAGCAATATTTGCTATTTTGGCAGCCTTGCCATTACTTACTGGGCCACTGACCTCTACTTCTTTGACCACAGAATATATAAGTTCATCTTGTCCATTCAAATCCAGTGGCTGCTGAACCGTTACAGTGATTGTTGCCTTCTCTCCTTGTCTCTCTGTGGGAATAACTTCACATCGAGTAATAGGGAAAGAAACTGCAGAACCTAGAGTAGAAAGTGAAGATGAGCTTTTACCTACAGGAGGTATCCGAACCTTGGGAGGCAATCTAGATTTATCAGATAACAGGCCTTCCACTGGAAAAACTACAGAAGGAGTCATGTCCATTGTTTTACTAAAGCCTTGGGAATCAGTGCCTAGTTCATACTGCATGGAGCTGTCTTGACCAGAGTATGCACAAGGTATTTGCTTAATGTCCTTTATAAAACCATCTCTTTGAGTAGGTTGTCCTTGTTCCTGCACGTTAGCCTGTTTTTTATATGTTAATTTACTCTTTACATCCGCTAGCATCTTCACACCTTTCCGTGACAGAGGTTCAGATTTACCAACAGCACTTTCAGGCTGTGTCGTGCAAGAATGCAGTCCAACCATTTCACTTTCATTCATACATCCCAGTCGATTCTGTAGTTCAGCAAAGGTGTTGCACTTGAAACACTCCAAATCAGGAACACTAGAAGCTTGTTGCACAGGACGTTTTTTCAGTTCATTTAAATTTTGACTTGACTGTAAGCCGTCATTGTGCTTTATGGAGAAAGAGTTTTTTAAGTCTGCCTTGTTCTTTTGCAAAGATGGAATTATTGGCACAAACTCGTGATTCCCTCTGACATCTTTGTCATGGAGGACACCCTTTTGATCCACACAAAACACAGTGTCACATGACTTATCACTCTCAGAGTGGTCTTCTAGATCATCACAGAGGTGTGGCAAAGACAAATTGTGTTCCAATGAACCTGTATAGCGAAAGGCTCTTAGTTTAGATGAGTTGTTCTCTTTTTTTTCTTTGCCCAAGCTTCTTGTCCGAGGAGAGTTGCAGCCTTGCTTCTAATCATGGGAAAAAGAAGATAGAAAAAGGTCAATTAATATCCATGGTAATAAATGCTTGCAATTTAAAAGTTTATAAAAGTCTAAAAGACACACTTTTATCCTCTGTAGTCTTCGAATGTGTGAGACAATCTGAATGGTGCAGAGAGATTCAGACAGGTCTTCCTGAGAGGCAGAGACATGGGCTACAATTGTTGTGTGGCAGTTGACATTTCCAATAGACTCTTGCATGAGCATGGACAGTCTACTTCCCCTATTATATATATATAATATAAAACATAACAATGTGTTAGTATGTTCATATAATGATTTTCCATACATGCATCATTATTTAAGGTTGTAACTAAAATATTTTATGGACATACTTGTTAGGGACATGTTTGTGTCCATTCAGCTTGGCCATAATAATATTGCCCAGGTCAAGAAGACAGACTTCTGTGCTGTTCTTTGTCCTCTGTCTGGTACAGCTTCCTAAGTCAATTAGGCTCAGCTTGCTTTGTTCTACATACACTAGAAGAATTTGACTTGAATGACTCAACAAGAATATACCAGCCAAAGCCCCAGTAACATGTATTTTCTTGTATATATTATATATGGCTTAGAGATCAGAATCAGACATTTGAGAACCTAGGCAAATCAATAGCCTCAGTACTTACTCCCAGATGTGGGACTGCTCTCTATGTGTTTTTGGCAGACATAAAGAGTGTAGAACATATGGCAGTGATGATGAAACGTCCCTCTACACCCTGCCATGCCCATGTTGCGAGATGCTAGGGCTGCATCCAATAGGCTGGCTGCTCTTTCTGCTGTTGGAGCACTTACCACCCTGTTGTTGTAAAGCTGAAAGGAAAATTTTGCCACGAAATTTTAATTAGCACAATGATAATGTCTGTATTATAATATTCACAAAAAATTAAATTTATTAGACATGATTTTTGCTTGCTTACGAATATTCACATTTAATGAATAATGCATTTATGTGGTCATTTGTTGTTGGTCCACCATATGTTATCTTTAAATAATCTTTGTAGTGCCATCTTTTCTATCTGAGTCTAAAATCTGCATCTGAAGCCTTACCTGTATTCCAAAGACAGGATCTTCTTGGAGATAAACATTTGGCTTATGGGCGTGATCACCATTCTCAAAACCAGACAGTAAATCCCTGATGACCTCCGTCTCCCCGCACACCTCAACAGCTGACACAGACACTGAGATGTTTGCCCATGTCTTGTCTGTCTTCTTCTTAATGAGCTTGAAAAGCCAAGAAATGGCACAAGGGATGATTCCTAGGTTTGGTGTTCCATCATCACGCCCGATCATTGTATACGATGTCCCTGCAAATGACACAGAATGATCAGGAAGGATATAAGGAGGAAAAGGATATATATGTATGTTTATTTCACATATGATATAAAATATGTCCTTGCTATGTTATGTCTAATAAAAATGCAAGCCACCATTAGGTGTGCCTAACTGCAATTTGCTTTAAAAGATTTATTACTTCACTCTCTGTGCCAGGAATCATGACAGATAGGCTATGAATTCAATTAGTTAATAGCCAGTGATGTAATTCTCTAAGGTTCCTGCACGGAAGAACTGTTTTCATGATTTTAGGGGGATAACTATTAATAACTCTCTAAGTGGATAGCCCACAATGACCTCCAATATAGCAACCCCATAAAGAGAGGACAACATTAATGCACATCCATTAAGCGTCACTATCACTGGCGTTTTCCAGTGCTGGCAAAGTAAGTGGTGCACTGCAGCCTAAAACACTACACAATTTTTTCGCAATGTATAATTTATTATTTAGCTTTAAGTAAGAAAATGAAACAAGTAAATGATCAGACATTTAGATTTAAAGAGCAGGCGTCTTATGTTACATGAAAATAGAGATATCAGCTTTCAGAAGCAGTTTTAAATAAAGCATTCATATTTGCACATACCGACTTTGGTTTGTCCAAAGCTTAGGACGCAGCCATCTGCTCCAGCAATAACAGTCTGGAGAACGTCACACAAACTCTTCTCACAGACCTTAGCCTAGTGAAAGGATGAAACTGATTATTTATTTATTCATTTATTTTTTTAAAGTTTTTTTTTTTTATTCTAATCTGAATCAACTGCCCTGAAGTACAAGGCAAGAAGCTCTTTACTTGTAGGCCATTATTAAACTCCACATAGTAGAGTCATGAATTACAGTCATGTTCAAAAGTTAGTACCCCTTCTTTTCATTTTATGTGTTTGTGTAAAAACATAATTAAAGATTATCTGATCGTACCAGGTCTTTATATCAGGCAAATACAACATACAACTTTTTTTCAGTGTTCCATTAAATATTTTTAAAAGATGAAGTCAAAAGAAAAAAATCATGTGTGCAATACTAAGTACCATTTATGATTCAACAGCTTGTAGATCCATCTTTAGTAGTGATAACTTTTAGCAGCAATTAGTAATCATTTCCTGTATGGCTTTATTTGTCTCTCAAGCATTGTGGAGGAATTCTAGACCATTCTTCTTTATAACATTGCTTCAGTTTATTGAGGTTTTTGGGCATTTGTTTATGCATTACTCTTTTACGGTCCCACCACAGCATTTCAATTGGGTTGAGGTCTGGACTTCAACCAGCCCATCCCAAAACTTAGATTCTTTTACTTTTCACGCATTCTGATATAGATTTACTTGTGTGCTGCCGGATCATTGTCCTGTTGTTTGACCAAATTTTGACCAAGCCTTAGCTGTGGGACAGCCTTACATTTGCCTCTAGAATACTCTGGTATACACAGGAGTTCTGGTCGACTCAGTGACAGCAATGTGTCCAGGTCCTGTGACTGCAAAACAAGCCCAAATTATCACCCTTCCACCGCCGTGCCTGACAGTGGGTATGAGGTGCTTTTGCTGAAATGCTGTTTGGTTTTTATCAAACATGGTGCTTGACATTAAGGTGCATGGTTTACCAAACATGGTGCTTTAACCTAATTCGTCCACAAAACATGGTTCCAGAAGTTTTGTGGTTTGTTCAGATGCAGATTTGCAAACCTCAGTCATGCTTCCATGTTCTTTTTAGGCAGAAGAGGGTTTCTCCTGGCAACCCTTCCAAACAAACAGTACTAGGTCAGTCTTCTTTTAATTGTGCTGTCTTGGACTTTAACATTTAACATGCTCAGTAAGTTTTTTTTTCTCTGAGCTTTGCACAGTCTAACCCTGGGGTGAAGAAGATTGGCAACAAGATTGGTCTTGAATACTTTCCACTTGTGAATAATCTTTCTCAGTGTAGAATGATGAACTCCAATTGTTTGGAAATGCTTTCATAACCCTTTCAAGATTTATGTGCAGCTACAATTGCTTCTAAGACCATTGCTTCTGTCGTTCCCTCTTGGTATCGTATTAACACACACCTGAATGCTCCAACAGCCAAACAGCCAACACTTCTGCTTTTAAAGAGGTCTGCACACCTGCTGATGATCAGTTAATCAAGGGCTGATGATTAGCAGCACCTGGCTGCAACTTACCCTCTTACATCCTGTGGAAGCAGTAAGGGGGTTCATTTTTGTTGAATACATAATTGCACTGTAAAAAAATTATATGTTGTTCTTCGTCTGAGGTTGTATTTGCTGAATCCTGAGACCCCATGATCAAATGATTTTTATTTGTTTTTATGCAAAACGAACTCCCATAGAATTAAAAGCGGGGTGTACTAACTTTAAGACGTTTGTACAATTTTTTTTTTCCATAGGCATTTTTCTAACATGGCAGTACATTTTAATATTTATTAATTCAGAAGTCATGAACAGATAGCATCTTTGCCTTTAAGTATGTTAGCGTTAAGTTTTTTTATTCTCTTTTTTTATTTTTGCCTTTTTTGAGACTGCATATACATGTACCAGACACTTTAGACGGCTGACCTGCTCATTTGTAGAATTCTTAGATCAGCCCATCATGCAGCACAATGCCTAAAATCATGCAGATACATATCAAGAGCTTCACCAAAACTGGAGATTTGAATATTGAAATATACACTCATCGGCCACTTCATTAGGTACATCTTGCTAGTACTGGGTTGGACCACTTCTGCCTTAATTCTTTATGCGATAGATTCAACAAGATGCTGGAAACATTCCTGAGAAACTTTGGTCAATATATGAATGATCGCATCACACAGTTGCTGCAGATTTGTTGGCTACACATGCATGATGTGAATCTCTCATTCCACCACATTCTAAAGATGCTTTATTGGCTTGAGATCTGGTTATTTTGGAAGGCATTTGAGTACAGTGAACTCATTGTCATGTTTAAGAAACGAGTTTGAGATGATTTTAGCTGTGTGACATGCTAATGTGACTGTGCGACATTATCCTGTGGGATAGACATGGTCAGCAATAATCAGGTTGGCGGTGGCTTATAAACCGTGCTCTGTTGGTACTAAGTGGTATTAACAAGGCATTTTCACCCAGTGAAATTCCATCACTGGATATTTTCTCTTCTTCAGACCATTCTCTGTAAACCCTAGAGAAGGATGTATGTGAAAATCCCAGTAGATCAGCAGTTTCAGGATTACGCAGACCAGCCTTTCCTGCACCAACCTCCAAGCCACATTTAAAGTCACTTAAATCACCTTTTTCCCCTCATGTTGCTCAGTTTTAACTTCAGCAGATCATCTTGATCGTGTCTTAATGCTCACCATAGATGCATTGTGTTTCTGCCATCTCATCAAATTATTAAATATTTGCGTTAATGAGCTGATGATCACATGTACCTAATGAAGTGGATCAGGTATACCTAATGAAGTGGCCAGGGAGTGTATCTCTCCAGATTTGATGAGTCTGCACCCGCTGTAGCTTCATGTTCCTGAAAACCTATAGTAAACCAAAATCTTTATGACAGGCTTAATATTTATCTGAGTGGAGGACCGAAAGTTTACATTTTCAAAGTGCTATTAAAAAAAAATTACCCTCTGTATGTGTATTTGTGTGTCTGCAACTTTGTGTAGCTGAAGCAACTGGGCCATAGCGTGGATAAGGTGGAGTTTATCGTAATGGGCGGCACGTTCATGGCTCTACCTGAGGACTACAGAGATTACTTTATCCGCAACCTACACGATGCACTTTCAGGACACACTTCCAACAACGTAGCTGAGGCCGTCAGGTACGAGTGTGTGTGTGGAGGGTATGTAAGAGTGACAGAATCAGGCCACTTTAAGTTCAGCCAACGCTCCTGACTCATATTGTAAGGAGTTTAATGTACCAAAGGGTATTATGTGCTGAGTATAATGGAGCAGTGTTGGCTTATTGAGTATGGAGGGGGATTTCAGATATGCATTTTGATTTGGTTATGGATAATCCTTGGCTCTTTTACGAATCCATGACGAGACACCAAAGGTCAGATTACAGCAAGGGGTTATGCACATTGGTTGTGCACATTTGATTATATTTTAAATATATTTTGGATAATATGGATCCTCCAGGATGGACACACGCCCAAACTTTTGTTTCGCTCCTTGCTCACTTACAACCATGAGCTCTTTGGCATGCAGCCTCCCCATCAGCAGGAATGTTAGGGGGAGGGGGCACTAAACATGACACGGCTGATGTTTAATAATGGACTTTCTCCCCTCTTTAATAAATGCAAGGAAAGTAGTAAAGAAGACATCAGGAGAAACGAGTGAAAGATTGGCATGATTTGAGGGCCATGTTTCGCGACTCTCTGACTTTTAACATTGAGAAGTTTTCATCGCCGATCAGCAGCCGACTGAGGGTCAGCCCCCAAGGCCTTGTGCTAGCTACCTCGGCGCCTGGCTTATGGCCAGTCAAAGCGATTCAGCTGGCCATCAAGGAACTGGCTGCTGCCTCTGTGTTATGACCCCCAATCTACAGGTATAGGAGGGCAACGGTCGCGTCTGATTTGCTCTGGATACTGGACATTACACTGCAAAAGGCCAGCTATTATGCTCTGGATTTTGGCTTGTCGCCACTACTAGACCATGATAGCCATGGCGGCTCTGTCACTTTTAGCTTCTGCCTGCTCACTGCTTCTGACGCACACCTGCACATTATTTTCTACACTGACCATTTTTCTATTTCTTATCTTTCCTATAAATCTTTCCCTTATTAGTGAATAAAAAAAAAAAAACATTTTACGTAAGATCTCTCCTCATGTCTGTGTGTCTGTGGTGTTCCCCGAGTCAAGATCTTGCAATATCTAAAGGCGCAGTGGGGTTGAAGAGTGAAGCATGACGTCACAAGAGCACATAAATCTTTTTAACCTAATAACGCAGCACGCTCCATTAGTTATTATCGGAAATGTGTCTCGTCAAGAGATGGGCAGATGTTTGTAAAAGGCCATGAGGAGGCTAATCCTTAGGTTTTTATAGAGGTTGTGCTAACTAGAGCAGCTGTGCTGGCTCAGAGAAAATGGAGAAAATCACTGGTTACGTCCATGTCCTAATAACCGCCTCGGCTTGTGTAGTGCTCACTTTCCACACTGTAATAAGCAAAACAGTAGGAACCCAATCAAAGGCTCTACACCAGAACTGAGATTTTTGTAGACTGTCTGATAACATGGGTGCAGCTGCTTCTTACTACGCAGCTTATTACATGTTCATAAAATTAGAGACATTTTTCACAGAGTCAATAAACTAAAGATCTACAGAACCAAAATGAAGCAACTTTGACACTAATGGTGACAGTGAGGGTGAAGTATACAGACTAAATGTTTTGGAGGGTGAACTGTGCCACCTTTTTTCTGTAGAAGAGCAAGTTTAATCATCACCACATCCTCTCAATATAAAAAGAAAAAGATTTCCAAAAGCTTTTCGGTTGTAACACTTTGTCAGTGGTAGTTACTGTGTTTTAGCTTTGATTATAGCAACACCAAGATGGCTGTACTGATTAATAGGGAGAGGAATCCTGAGGACCTCTCTATGATATTCTCAACATACCTAGGTGTCGATTCAATTTGTGTTTCGATTAATTTTTTTTTAATGTATTTATTTATTTGTTTTAGGTATTATAAATTTTACAAATATCCCAATTTAACAATACAATTTATTTGTTCCTACCACACAGGATGCTTGCTGCAAGCCTGCCAATATGTAAATAGGTTAAACCACACCACTTGAAGGATCATAGAGGAAATGCAACATTTTCACCACCTCAAATGCAAACATACATTAATAAATAAATAAATAAATATTTTGGAGTCAGGGTGGTGATACTTTCCCCTTATTTCTACTGATTTATATAATTAATCTCAGGTCTCAGTAAATTGGAGGTGAAATTTGCCCTGTGATTCCATAAGTCCCGCTCAAAACTAGCAAAATCTGCCATTAGAACAAGAATACCAATACTTTGGTATTGTGGTGGCTCAGAGGGCTAAGACACTGAGTTACTGATCGAAAGATCGGCAGTTCGATCCCCAGCTCCACCAGATTGCCACCGTTGGGCCCTTGAGCAAGGCCTTTAACTCTAACTGCTCCAGAGGCTCTGTATCATGGCAAGTGTTGGGTGTAATGCATTACAAACTACTCGTTAGATAACTCATTACATCAAAAAAGTAATCCAAGTAGACTACTTGGATTACTTTTTTGATGTAACGAGTAAACTAACACGTTAGGTCCACCATTTAAGTACTCAGTTAGTACTTAGTATTTAGTTATTTTTTCAAAAATGTAATCCGTTATTCAGACATTTTATGTAATCCGTGAGCCAGAGAGCAGTCATTCCCAATCCGTTAGCGTGTGTGTGAAAGGCGCCCTACAAGCCCCGCTCCCGATAACCCGCCGTTATTCCTGCTGTTATACCCCTATCTCACCTATGCGGTTTGACTATTCAATTCAATTCTATTTATATAGCGCCTTTAACAATGGCCATTGTCTTAAAGCAGCTTAAAAAAAAAAATTTAAAAGAAAATTTATGGAAGTGTGTATGTGTGAGAAAAATGTGTATCTATATAATAATAAGATTGTCTCTGATGAGCAAGCCAAAGCCACTATGCGAGGACCGACTCGCAGAAAGATGGAAACCTAATCACAGCGCCAAAACTCGCGGTGAATCATGATGAACCGTACTTACTTCCATCGCGCGAAACCGCGTAGGTGAGATAGGGGTATTAGTAATTAACAGCTATGGGCCAAACTTGGCTGAGTGATGATGGTAGAATAATTATAAAGGTCTTGACTAAAACAACATGCATGAGGAATC
>JAOVVB010000035.1:7512703-7523361 GCA_028570985.1 Heterobranchus longifilis
CGAGTCAGGAAACGTTTTCCTCCACCAGCATCACATAGTGACCTGGCCACTATTCTGCAAGAAGAATGGCTCAAAATCCCTCAGGCCACTGTGCAGGACTTGTATCTGTCATTCCCAAGACGAACTGATGCTGTATTGGCCGCAAAAGGAGGCCCTACACCATACTAATAAATTCTTGTGGTCTAAAACCAGGCGTTTCAGTTTCATTGTCCAACCCCTGTATATAATTGTATATAGTCAGGTAACTGATGCATGCTTTCATATCTGCATATTATAAAAGATTCAGATTAATCACAGATTATGCAATATGTAGTTATTAGATAAATTGAGATTTCCCCCTATTTTTTTCTATTTTTATTTAAACCAAACTAGAAATTTTTATTTAAAATCACTATATAATATTTCTTGCATATGCTCAAGGAAGCATGTCACCAAATCAAATACATAAGAGCTTTCAGAATGAGTCATGTATTTATGTTCATGTTTAGAAACAGCAGTGAATACTTGGAGCTTGTAAAATGTCATTGGTTTTAATATTTTCTATTTTGTTTGCTCTCTCTGTCTCTCAGGCTCCTCATCTCAGAACGGCAGCGCCCTGAGAAGGGAGCTCTCGAGCAGTAGCTACAGCTCCAAGCGGCAAACAATGACATCACCGTCTGAGAGCTCTCTGTCATCAGGAGGAGGCATAGATGCAGGAGATGCACCTCTTTCTCAGTTTGACCGGGAGGTAAGTAACATGCCTATGAAAATTAAAGCTCATGAGTGTCATTAAAGGTGGTTAGCAAAAAAATTCCACAAGGAATAATCACTTCATCATTCTCTCACTGAATCATTTACATCTCTCAGTAGCAGAACCTTTTTTAACACAACTATACACTTATATATAGAATATAGCCAGGTTCATAAACATTGGATCAAAGTTGGGTTTTTTTTCTTTATTTGGGCTCTGTACACCACTACTTCAATCTGAAATGAAACATTCAACATTTAAGTGAATCAATACTTTCAGCTTTAATTCAAGGGTTTTAACAAAAGTGTGGCATTAACCATTTAGGAATTACAAACACACACATCTTGGTGGCTCATACATAATGGAACGACTGGCTGAAAGGCTCTATTAATCTAATTAATTAATAATTAATAAAGTTTCTCTATTAATAAAACAAGTAGACAAAAATGTCTTAAGGTGGTTCTTAGTGTTGCATTTTCTGTTTGGTAGGTGTGCAAGTGAAGGAGGCCATGATTAGGCTGAAAAAAAAAAACTAAAATAAACCCATCTGAGAGATAGAAAAAACATTTGTAAGTGGCCAATACAACAGTTTAGAATATTCTTAAAAGGAAGGCATTCACTTGTAAGCTCTTGAAGAGGGAGGTCTGTCATTGTTAAAATCAACAGTCGAGGCTACAGGCTGCAAACCACAGACAACACTCAAGAACAGAAAGGCCAGATTAGACTTTCAGATTCTTTGCTCTGATGAAACCAAAATTAACTCGTACCAGAATGATGAGAAGAGAAAAGTATGGAGAAAGATTCCTTACCAGCTCATGATCCAAAGCACCACATCATCTGTCAAGCAGTGTTATGGCATAAGTGTGTATGGCTGCCAGTGGAACCAGGAAGCTGGTGTTTATTTATGATCTGACTGCTGATAAAAGTAGCAGAATGAATTCTATACTTTCTATACGCTATACTTAGATTCAGCCAAATGCTGCAAAACTGATAGGACACAGCTTCATATTGCAGATGGATAATGACCCAAAACATACAGTATGGGATATTCTTCACTGGCCACATCAGTCACGTGATTTCCAACCAATAGAGGATTCTGTTCATGCTTGCCATGCCGTGTGCTTACTGCAGACGAGACTGAAAGTAAAAAGTCCCACAAGCAAACAGTACCTGAAGGCAGCTGCAGTAAAGGCCTGGCAAAGCATCTCGAGCGAGGAAACTCATCATTTGGCCACATCCATGGGTTCCAGACTTTAGGTAGTCACTGATTTCAAAGTATTCTCATCCAAGTATTAAAGGTAATCCTTGTGTTGGTAGTTATGAGCCACCGAAAGTGTGTGCGTGTGTATGAAAATGACTGTATTTCCTAAATGGTTAATGCCATACTTTTGTCAAACCCGTTGAATTAATGCTGAAACTTCGCACACATCTGTTTTCATTTCAAATTGAGTGTGAAAGTGTACAGAGGTCAAATGTAAAAAGAAAACTGTATTTGTTCCAGAATATAATCCTGACTGCATGATTTTTTTTCATAAAATACCTGAAAAGATCTAAACTGTTATTATACATAGCTCTTAGTGTCCTCTAACAGCAGGTTGTTGTACAGTGTTTGTCCTCAATCATCATTCAGCAGAGTCATATAGCCAGTCCTGTCCTGCTTGAGTTTCACTTGAACTATAACAAGTCTGTCTTATATTCCTCATCTCTTTCAAGCACATTCCACTGGGGTTTTAGCTCCTACTATACCACCACACATACCCATACTATAGCATGTTGTATCCCTTCCCTGGTGTGGAAGCCACTTTTGGGCTCTCAGTGTGCCTTTCCTTCCCAGTGGCAGGCTGTCTCACCCTCGGAAAAGACGCCCGATCTGAAACGGGCGTTACGGAGCCTACTTAGTAAGATGAAGGTAAAGTTGATGCGCTTGGCATTGAAAGCACTTCCTCTGCTAGAACAAAAACATTTATCCTTTTGTGTTGTTTCACACACATGCTCTAAATCCATCTCATACCCAAGCATTAGGGAAGAATCATTAAAAAAGGCTTTTGATCATGTCCCTGTGTCTGTTTTAAACACGTTCAGAACTCTGCATGCATTTGAGCATTTATAGTTGCTACTATAATTCCCTACACATTTTATGTGGACTTCTGAAACGCTGTGTTTGAGGATGGACACTTTTGCCAGTGCCAGAAATGACTGGTGATTAAACTGAGCAGTAAAAGTACTGTTTCACCCCATCAGCTGTTGCGAAGTGCCTCATCCCATCTATGCACCGTATGCATGACGCCGAGGTGTTACACAGAATACTGGCAATGAAGTGAACTTTTAACGTCACTGAGCTTTCTGACATTTTCAACATCAAAGACAAAACCAGTTCATGTACTATAAAACGAATGTAGGCAACACAGGACCAAAACAATACTATATTTAAAGTATTACAGATTGACAAAATACTCACTGCTTAATTTTACACACCAGTCTTAGGTTGGTGTTATGCCACATTTTGATGTTGAAAAAAAATAAAATAATGTGCTGTGTGTCAAGAAAGCGCTGAGCTACTCGCTGCTCTCATCCATATTCATTTAATCCACTCGTAGGCTGTGATTTTAAAGGATACAAAACCGATCCTTTGGGAAAATATGAATGCAGGCCTCAAATATTTATGCATGTGCAGATTGAGGCTTTAAATATGCATCTTATACACATCTGTAGCAACTGTACTGTTTGTAGTACACTGATTATAAGATGTGTCTCTGCTTCTTTTGGGCCGTGTGGGGCCGATTTGAATTTTACAGTACTTAATAAGCATCAATCATTAATGCTTAACATCCTGTAAGGGGTGATTGAGATCCCTTTTACGTCCTGTAACAAGGAAATACATAAACTATCCATTTTAAGATTTTTTTTTCAACATTTTAAACTAAACAAATGTTGATAATGTGACTAGCATGGAATATTTCAAATATTTCTCAGTGGTCAGGTAACAGGATTGAGTGGATTCAAATGCACATTGTTTAAATGTACAAGTGTGAGATGTTAAATTGATTCATGTTTTAATGCGAAAATATGAATTTTCAATTATTTTCCTAAATATATTTCAAGTTAAAATGTAATTATAATGATCTGTGACCATTGGTGGGTAGAGGAGCCAAAAAATGTACTCAAATAAGAGCAGCTGTACTTCTAAATAATATTACTCAAGTAGAAACAAAGTAATCATCCAAAATATTACTTTTGTAAGAGTAAAAGTATTTGGTGAAAAGACTACTCAGGTACTGAGTAACTGTTTCATCATAATGTCCGATTTATTATTATTTTTAATTATGTAAGCAGCCAGACAAAATGATAAAATAAAGGACAATTTCTGACATTTCTAAATAATAAAATAAACGAAATAAATAAAATAAATGAATAAAAATAAATATATTTACAAAACAGCAAATTAAGGAACAAGACACACACATTTCCTAATCTCACATATCTAAAGAATATCTAATGTGTAGAATAAATGGTTAGAAAAGTAACAAGTCGAGTGTAGCCGAATGTAGTGGAGTAAGAGTAGCGTTTCTTCTTCACAAATCTACGCAGGTAAAAGTAAAAAGTATGATGCAGTAAAACTACTCCTATAAGTTTTTTTTCCCTCAAAAAGTTACTTATGTAAATGTAACTCAATACTACCCACCTCTGTCTGTAACAGACAAACACATAGATAATGTAGATAGATTTTAGTAAAGTTTTAAGTTGTTTGTTTGAAGCATACACATAGGTTGCAGTAATGTAATGTCAGTGCAACGCAAATATTCAATCCAAACCAGTTTTATTTATAAAGCGATGTTAACAATGGTCAACAATGGTAACAATTGTAGTTTTACAGAAGTAGCTTTACAGAATAAAAAAAAAAATTATGGAAATAAGTTTGAAAAGGCAATAGGTATAAATTGAAGAGACCAAAGGTTGAAAAAAGATTTATCATCCCACAAAAGTGAAAACTGAGAGCAGTATAACTGAAACCAACACTTCCTGGTTAACATTTGGCTTTACCTTGCTGGACTTGCAGGACTCAGATTCACCGCGTCACTCCACTGCCTCGAACAGCTCGACCTTCAGCAGCCCGCCCAGTCCTGCGTCACCACACAAGACCAAGTCTCTGTCCTTGGAGAGCACGGACCGTGTAGGCTGGGACACATGATGGACGCATGACTGGACTAATGGTGGCACTGTGTACCAGTCCATATAAATAAACCTCAAGCACTACTGGATCCTCTCTCCTAACTTATCCAGATTTTCGTGAGAGGCAAATGTATGGGGGGAAAACGTGTGGCTATCAACAAGTCTGGTGTGTGTGTGTGTGTGTGTGTGAAGTCATTAGTTTCTTTCAGTCTGGGTCAAAGTTAGAGTCAGACATGAGGCATTTCACAGACGCACTACATTGAACCTTGACTGTACTGATGTTTGTATATAAACTGGGATTTGGGGTGCACTACTTATTTCTTAATCCAATATTCACTGTTGAAGAAGAGTTCCCTGCACTTCAACTGTGGACCCTACCAACCACTGCATCTATGATGAAACTGCCATTCTGATGCGCTACTAGCTGACGTAGACACTTCCAACCTGCCCTACTCTCTCACCAATCCCAGACCACATCCTATACACGATGCACACTTTCTACCCCGATGTCATGTTGTCACTGGGGTCACTACCTGCACCCCTACTGTGGAATTTCACAAGCGCACTGTGCAGCCAGAAATAAAGCACTAATCACACAGTATAACAAATATGATATGGTTTTGGACAATAAGCATTTTATTTGGTGAGTTCTGGTTAATCGAAGCCTTCCACATACTGTACCTTCACATAACCTGTGGCGCAAGATCCCCATCACAATAATGTACATAGGCTGAGCATAATGTAAAACAAGGAAATTTTGTAGAGAGAAATACATTTTGCCTGCATTATTTAATTTGATTTTATAATTCCTAAAACATTATTTTATGTCTTGTGAAAAATTTATCACATTGTTTATTTTCCGTGCGTAGAATTTAAGCATTTGTGTTTTTCCCTCTGATCTCTATTATAAGAGGATATAACATGAATAATCCCGAACTAGGGTTAAAATGTTCATATAATTTATTCATTGAGACAGATTTCCACCTACACCTTAACATTCCCAGCTGCAGAAAGATAAATGCAAGAAAACGTTGAAGTTGTTTTATGAGCCAAAAGAAACAAGTGTTTGTGTTTTTTGATCATGTTTCCTGCAAATATTGTGACAGGTTCCACTTGATTAAAGAGGTTAGCTGCACAACGTTTGCAAGTTATTTAATTAGAACTGCCTCCTTGTCAAAAATCCAATTATATTACACCATCATTACCTTCTATTTAATTTCCCTCTGGGATTAATAAAGTTCTTTGAATCTTGAATCTTAATATCACTGAAGTGGTCTAAAGAACATGGTCAAGTTGCCTAATGGCTTTGGGAGCTGTGGGATCTGATAAGATTATGTGCAACCATTTCTGACTCCTGTTTCAGTGCAATTTGAACTTGAGCACAGTTTACTGTGTTACTAGATAACTGGCAACCGTCTAGGTCCCTGCTCAGCTCACAACTTTGGATTTGCTGCATTGTTCCAGCTGTAGCTCATATCCGCATGTAAAGAAAGGCAGAAGGCAGCTATTGCACAATTACAATGGCCTTTCTGCAATAGTCCACATTAGCTCTCTTCGCTTAGATATCACTTTTTTATTTGTTTTGTAATAATTTGTACAGTTTTGCATGCTATGTGTATTCATTTTCTGGTTCTGTTACAGATTTGTGTTCTGTTTTGTAAATTTTTTAAGTTTAGGGGCTATTCCTGATGAGAGCTCCATGCTCCATACAACTTGTTTTGCACAGATATCAAACAGAAGATCAATATCTGTAGACTGAAATAGTGCATTTCTATAAAAGGAAGATGATATGACACTGGGGATTTTAGTTATTTGACCGATAAATAACACTGGACCTGAACAAACGGGTCTAATTTCACTGACATCTACTTCAACTTAGAGACTCTACATGAGAAGACTTAAGCAAGACAAGTTTACTCATCAATTTATTCAAAATGATTCTACATCAATGGTTCTACATTTGCAGCAAGCGATTATGTTTTGGGTCTGTTTGATTATCCTGTAATACTGCGCTTTACATGTCAAATGTTTAGCACTATTATCAATAAAACATTCAGCCATCACCCTCTTCTGTAGTACTTGGTTGCGTGAGAAATCGTGTAAAAGAGGAGGAAGACGTCATAAACATGCCAGTCTAATTAAAGAAAGTCTACATGAAGTGCAATAGAGGAACAGCGGAAGAACATGACCCTGTTTTTTCTATAAAAGATTCTTAAAAAACACACAAATGTACACAAAATTCTAAGCTTGAAAATAAAGCAGCTAGTGCTTCAACACAGTATTAAAAAGACAGTATAGGAAAAGCCCTTAGTGTTTACCCTGCTGATTCTTTAGAGTTCTTTCCTAAACTTTCTGCATGTTGTATCGGAGCTTCTGTTGTGTTTGATGGAGTCTCTCATCCATGTGCAGCAAAAACCTCTTCATGTCCTTCAATTGTTAGTACATTTCAAGGAATGGCTCCCACTTCCTCTTTAACAGAGTGGATGCCGTTAACAGGGCGGGCTTCTGTCTGAGCGATGCTGAGGTCCCGGATGCTGGTGTGTCGTGACTGGCTGTCTAAGCGCTGTGATCCGCCGTGTCGTGATTGGCTTTCCAATCGGACCATGCTGCTTTGCTGAAGATGTTCATGGAGGCAGGCTGCAGTGACATGTGGGAAACGGGGCTCCTCTGCAGCACGGAGACTACAGGCTGCGTATCTGCATGAGGAAAGGGACACAGAGCAGAGCAGGTAAGCTGTTCCTGCAGTGCTGAGCTACAGTACATCCTGAAATCATGAATGATCATGAATGCTGAGGAATTTACTTCCAGCTATAATATGCAGTAGAAAACCTGATTCAGCTAAACGAGGCGTCTGATTGGGATGTCTTTGCCGTTACTTCACAGTGACTTTAGTGACGGCACTTAGAAAAACAGATCCCTAACATGGAAAAGTGCAATGATTGTATGTACAGGTCCCACAGACAGATGCGTGTATTCTGCAAATTGGTGACAATTTATCCTTCGATTTTCAAGGATCAGGCGTTCCACTCGTGGGCTCGGCACCACCTCGGCTGGGATTGTCATTCACTGATATGTGGCCTTCTTTAAAATGTTTGCGCCATTCAAAAGTTTTACTGCGTCTGATCAGTCTTCTGTAAAAAATCGATTTTTTACACCTTCATTCATCAGAAATTTCATCAGTTGGACTTGAATGCCCCTTGTACATCATATTAATTTGTTTATTAAATCCAGAGACTAGGCGCACCAATTTAGTCTTGTTCTGGGCGTCAGTGTTTTTACAAGTCGAGATGCATTTTACATCAGAACTTGAAAACATCATTGAAGCATTAAAGTCAGCTCCAGAATTATTGGCACCCACATGTTGAAAAGTGTCTCTTATTTTTAGTTTTGTTTTGGAGGTTAGTCAAAACTAGGCTTTCCAGAGGTAAACCAAATACTGTTAAACATTTATGTATACTGCTTCAAAAACACAGTCACGCTTGTGGGACCAGCTCATGCTCCCTCACCTGTCATCATGTGATTGGCGGCGACTGCTGTGGAAACTGCTGGCTTTGCTGTGCATGCTGCTTGGACGACTGCTATCGCTGTGGGCCTCATCAAGCATGGCCAGATGGGTAGAGGAGGCATGGGTGGAGGTGCCTTGGGTGGAGGTGCCACGGGACTGGCGTACCACGGGAACCCCGGGCTCACGCAGCAGCAGTTGGGTAAAGTCAGGCTCCTGGAGCACCTGTCTACTGTCATGTACCACACTGCTTGTGTAGGAAGGAGATGGACAAGAGACAAATAAAGAACATCAAGAGAAAGGGAGGGAATGGAAAAGGAGGGGAAGACAAATATGAAGCGAATACACTAAAACTTTGGACTTTAAGTAACTTGGTCTACGAGGGTTTCACAAGATGAGCAAAAATGTTTAATAAATTTGAACTTGATAAATGAGCAATGTCCTGCACTACAAGCAGGTTGTAAAAGGCTAAAAAGGCTGTAGAAGTGCGGGAGATGAATCTGTTTAACAACAATGCAATGTCACATTTCCACAAAATCCTCAAAAGGAAGCAAAAGCATGTGTCATTTGAGAGATTACTTGTCACACAAAAAGAAAAAGATTCCAGCAGAGAGCAGTGATTCTGTTCACACTACCCACGACTCTTTTCAAAGGTAAAGTGCAGGTTAATTTGTTTTATTTTTACGTTATATTTTGTATTAAAATTTTTTATATAATTATTTTATTTGGCTTTGATATACGAGTGCTTTGGATTATAAAACATTTCAAATTATGTTTGCATTCCAAGGTTTAACTGTAGTTCTAATTAATCTACACAATGAGCCAGAGTGGCCGGAGAAATGTATTTCAGCCACATCTAATACATCTCAACCTTATGGATTTCATCAGTTGAAAACCAAGACACAGACAGACAGACTATACGCTGTTCTTATAGCGACAGCTCTTGTCTTCAGGAGACTCACTCTTTTCTGTGATGGCCATGAAAGAAGCTGGCCCACTCGAAGCAGGTCTTCTTACTGCCCACCCAAAAGACAGAGGGGATGCCCACCACCAGCATCATCAAGTACTTCATGAGGAAGAGGGCAATATTTGGTCTGCTCATCTGCTCCATCTGGACAGACAACAAGCCAATACTGAGATTTTGTACAATATTTTTTAAATTATAATGTTTTTTGGGGCAGCAAGTGGTACCGGAAATCTTTTTCTACACAGCCTTCATTTCTCAGGCACACTATTAAACAAGAACGGCTTTAATCATCTATTACACATTTCTGAAATCAGTTGGATTGAATCAAGTGGCTTTGCATTACCTTGTACCTTGGTGCCTTTGAAATGGAAAAGTGAATGATGCAAAAAATTACTGCGTCAGTTTAGTAACATGATTTCCATGCAGACTACAGAATTATTAGCACCTTTGTATAGAAATATATGTGGAGGAAACCATCCAGGGTTTATGAACTTGATCTTCAAAAATGTATAAATAAATTATGCTTATTTATAAAAAAGTAATAAAACATGCATATCACAATTACCGGCATCTAGTGCTTTGAGCAAGCTCTCTCTGATAACATTAACACCACAGAGTTTACAGGGTAACTTTACACCATTTGGTAGATAACCTTTATCCAGAGTGACTAAAAAACACATCCTCAAATTACCACAAACAGTGCTAAGAATAATACCAAGCTGTCAAAGAGGAATATAAGTTTTACAAGTTGAGGATTTTTTTAAATTTAATTAGTAATCCCTGTATTAATAAATCCGAGTCTGGGTATAAATCCGAGTCCGTGTCACCACATACTCATTTTTATACTCAGGGAAACAGGAAGTAATGAATAACTGCTTAACAGACCCTAAACATCAAATACGTCAAATACAGTGGAACTGCGGATTGCGAATAACACGGTTTGCAAGTGTTCCGCAAGATGAGCAAAGATTTTTAATAAATTATGACTTGGAAAACGAACAAGTCTTGGTTTACGAGTACCGAGTATCATGTATTATGCATGTGCTTCTTGTTTTGACGTCACGTGATCACAAATGAGCCAACGGTTTTTCTCTCTTGCGCTGCAGAATTGTGGGTAATCGTCTCCCCTGTTGGGTCTTGGTGCGCGTCTCTTACTGGTATAATCAACATGCGTGTACTGTTCACTATAACACTGTGACCACGTGTGTGTGCGCGTAAAACATATTTTATTTTGTGTCTGTATGCATGTGTGTACAGCGCGCGTGTAAAGCAAAAGCAAGTCTCATTAG
>JAOVVB010000035.1:7567393-7580843 GCA_028570985.1 Heterobranchus longifilis
AATTGAAAGACCACATAGAAAAAAAGCCGGCCCAGTTCTGAAACAAGATGAACTTGTACCAAAATAATTGGCAGAGAAGAATATGAAAAAGGAATGGATGGCCTCGTGTTTAAAAGCATACTACATCATCATCATCATCTTAATCAACATCATGACTTTAAACATGGTGGCGGTAGTTTCACATTTAAATGACTAGGGTCATCAAAAATATTTTTATTATTACTCAAAGATAATGAAAGTAAATATAAAATAATTTTTTTAAATGATGATGATTTCATTTATTAAAAAACTGCCTGGCCCTCTATGAAAAAGTTATTGCTCCTAAACCTATTAACTGGTTGTGCCACTGCCAATTAGTCTTTCACATCACTGTGCAGAAAATTTGGCCCACTCGTTTTTTTAGGATTGTTTTAATCCAGCCACACTGAAGGGTTTGCAAGCACGACTGGCCTGTTTAGGGATCTCAATCAGATTTAAATACGCACTTTAACTAGGCCACTCCAAAACCATCAAAAAAAATTTTTGCCATTCAGAGGTGGACTTGCTGGTGTGTTTCAGATCATTGTCCTGGTGCATAATCCAGGTGCGCTTGAGCTTAAGGTCACAAACATGATGGCCAGATATTTTCCTTCAGGATTTTCTGTTAGAGTGATTGAAGCATTCATGGTTGCATCAATTATGGCAGCCCCAGACCATCACGCTACCACCACCAGGTTTGACTGTCAGTATGATGTTTTTTTATTTATTTTTTTTACACCAGTTGTAACAGGAAGCACGCCTTCCAAAAAGGTAAACTTTTGTCTCATCAATTCACAAAATATTTGCCCAAAAGTCATGGGAATAATCAAGATACTTTTTCCCAAATATGAGATGAACCTTTGTGTTCTTTTTGGTCAGCAGTAGTTTTCGCCTTGGAACTCCTTGCTTTGGATTCTTGGAGTCTCTTTTTTATTGTTAAATCATGAACACTGAGATGAGTGAGACCTGAAGTTCTTTAGAAGTTGTTCTGGGTTCTTTTATGAGCTCCTAAATGAGTTGTCATTGTGTGCTTGGTGTAAATTTGGTAGGCCGGGCAATCTTGTGAAGGTTCACCACTGTTTCAAGCTTTCTCCATTTGTTTATAGTGGCTCTCACTGGAGTCCCAAAACCTTAGAAATGGCTTGGTAACCCTTTCCAGAACATGTTTGATACATGATAATTCATTTGTTTCTTTTCAATCTGTTCTTGAATTTCTTTTTTCTATCGTGTTCTTTAGATTGTGTTGCTTGAGGATGTGTTGCTTTGTCAGACAGGTTCTATTTAAGTGATTTCTTGATTCAACAGGTCTGGCAGTAATCAGGCCAAGTGAAATTTAACGCAGCTTTCTAAAAATAACAGTTCATTCATAACTTTTTCACATAGGGCCAGGTACAATTGGATAGCTTTTTTTCCTTCATCACTCACTCAGGCACTCATCGTCTATACTGCTTTATCCTGTAAACAGGGTCGTGGGGAAGCCCGGAGCCTATCCAAGGAGACTGGGGACCTGGACGGGATGCCAATCCAGACTACACACACTCGCACACTATGGGCCAATTTGGGATCGCCAATTAGCCTAATCTGCATATCTTTGGACTGTGACAGGACAGCCTGAGGAAACCCACCAAACATAGGGAGAACATGCAAACTTCACACACACACACACACACACACACACATACATAAGAAATTGGGAATTGAACCCGTACCCTGGAGGGTACCACCTGTTTTTTTCTTCCTTAATGAATAAAATCATTTTTAAAAAGTGAATTTTGTATTTATTTGGTTATCTTCGTGTAATTTGTTTGATGATCTGAATCGTAAGTGTGACAAGTAAGGGAAAAATCTAAAAGGAAAAATCAGGAAGGTGGCAAATACACAGCACTGTATACATATATACATAAACACACGTGTAGGTACGTAGTATACTAGGCGCGCGCGCCCGCCCGCAGACCTTCTCGGTACACGTGGCACACACGGCGAGTCCGCGCGCCGCGTCTCACGCGCGAGGGGGGCTTATCATAGCGGCGCGCGCGGGATTGTGGGACGGCGGCGGCCTAGTCTTGACGGACAGGCGGGGGGGAAAAATCTCTATATCTCGTTAACTCTGCCTGAAATAAGAGCGAGAGAAAAAAAAAAAACCCAACAGGTTTATTTTATTCTGACAGCGGGTGTCTTCACAGAATCGACCAGCCATGGGTCAGGAGGACATCATGAGCACGGCGGAGGATGTCGCGGATCAGGTACCGATTAACGGAAACCGACTGTTCGGGAAACTGTCTCATATTGAGCTTGATTAGCTTATCCGGCTAGGCTAGTTAGCAAGGAAAGTTGCAATTGAATTGAATTGAACTGAATGAGAAGACGTTGTTGCTAGCCTAGCTGAACACGAGTAAAGAAAAAGATATATAAACATACATCACTGTTTGGTTCATGTAAAACGTGAAAAGTTTAGGAAACATGGGCAAATCTGTGCTACCTAGCGTAGTGCTAGTTTGCTAAAATAGCTGCAAATAACTTCAGTAGTTTGTGGGAGTCCATCATCTGAGCTAGGTTATAAAAATAGCACTATCTCTGTGTAAATTGACAATAAGTTGCGAGCTTAGCTTGTGTAAGGAAAGTCTTAGCATAACACATTTACAACTAGTGAAAGTTTTCATTATAACATCTCCTCAGGTTTTAGGTAACGGTTTCTCAAATCTCTCCAATTTATCACCCTTTGGACTGTTTCTGAGACCCTGAAATGAAATCCACAGCTCTTTCCGATTTATTCTTTAGTAACACGAATGACCGTATATCTTGCAAACAGTTTCAAAGACTTGTGTGTCACTTCTTTCATGACTCATCCTGTACTAGTGGTGTGTTTGTCCAATCAGATGCATATTCTCTAGATTGTCCCGCCCCACTTTCGATGGCGTATCTTGCTCCACGTTAGGGCCGCGGGATCGCTTAGTTTCCGACTACACTTCATTTCGGTTTAATCAGTGAGAGAACATCACTGTCGTCCGCTGGAAAAGATCCTGTTGAGTCGCTGGTCGTACCTGAGAATGCAAGTAGATCGCTGTTTAGACGCCATGTCATCTGTGCCGTCTGTCATCTCGCACGTATTTACCTAGCTCGTCCTCTGACCATATCTGATAAAAGTAGGAAGGCACGCAAGAGTGTCATTTTTTTTGTTTTGTTTTTTTGTATGACTGTACAAAGGTATTTTCAGATCAAATCTAGTCACTTGTGTAAGTGGTCCTACATAGGATATACTATATATCCAATACAGGCACATGTGAATTTTTACCGGTAGCGCGGGGATTTTCATGGTCCTTATAATTGTGAACCGTTATGTCTCCGATTTGAGCAGATTAAACAGTTGTAATTAGCTAGTTGTGAAAGTGGTTTGTCTGCATTTTTTTTGTTTTCCTGTGAAATTCTTGGGTTGTTTGGGTTTAATTCTTTCAAAGAAGACGTCATACACATGATCTCAAACTTCTTAGGATGAACTTTTGGGAAGCTGCCTTCATTTTTTTTTTACACTGCTGTGGCTTGTCCATCAGTATGAGTTGCAAAGTATTTAAAATAAATGTATTTTAAAGTCTGTTTTAGCTATAAACTGGAGACGGTAATTGAACATCAGGAACACAGTGCTGCATTAAGGTTTAACCTAACGCTGTGGAGAGAGGTGGATAAAAATATTAGAATATACATTTTTAAATAGTAATAAATCTGTTGCTCTTCCATGGCGGTGTCTATGCTCTGGTGCTTATTGCATCAATGTTTCAGCAAGAACTGGAAAATACGATTAAACGATAATTGTATATGGATCTAACTGGGTGACATCTGTGTAGAAAATAAATACATAAATAAATAAAAAAATTCCTAAGGGAGGATGGGGAAAAAAACCCTGACAGGTTTTGATCAGAACACAAATAAAATCACTAATGAACAGCTGTAAAATAGTAAATACCCCTAGGACCCGATGACCATTTCACCCTTCTGAATAAGGCTTATCTCCGGTGCTCTCACATGCCTGATCCAATCAATCAGCTAATCAACACAAGTGTTTAGGAAAACACTCAACACGAGATGTTTTCCAAGACCAGGGTCGAGAACTTGTCTTCAGGTGAAACGACTACTTGTTACAGCTGTCACACTTCTATAAATTATAGCATGATATTGCTTTATATACACACACAACTTTACAGCTGATACCAGAAACCAAAGTTCAGTCTTGTGCCAGCAGTTGCTCAATGGCTTCGTAACACATCTCGGCCGTGCAGAGTTCTTCACACTCGTTTATAAAAGCCTCTTTGTCGTCTCTCTCTCTCTCTCTCTCTCTCACTCTATGGTCTTATTTTAAGTTATATATTCTTTAACTCATTTGGAGTTTGTACAAAGATCAATTGAAGTCTGTATAAATAACTCTGTTACAGTGTAATGAAAGTAATTGATACATAGTAAAGATGTTCCGGAAATAACCGGCATTCTAAAATTGGGATCTCTGGAGCTCAGATTTCTGCTCTTGAGGCCACCGTGTGTAAAACGGTACTGTATATACTGGCTTATCCGGGTGTTTCTTCAGTCATGACAGTACAGGAGTTGTTTGTTTGTTTGTTTGTTAAGCGAGACGGACTTTACAATTTGATATTGTGATAACTTTTGAGATGATAGATTTCCCTGAGATATTAGGACGATTTTTAAAAATTAATATTATTTGAACGTCACTAAATGGCCCCGATGCCTTTTTAAAAAAAATTAAAAATTTTTTTTACTGATAAGTAAGAATAATTTTGTGATAGTTTATAGGCAGTGTGTGTAGAAGAAACCGAAGTGAATGCGTGACGCACAACATTGCTTACTCCAACAAAAAAAAGGAAAGTAGACTGATTGAAACTGAACCTTCAAAGATGAATGGACAGATCGATATGTTTATTCTGGTTTTAAAACCAGTTTGACTCATCTGTTTCTAAAACCATTGTGATGATAAAAGGCAGTAATGTTGAAGCTTCACTATGAGGGTGTGGGTGTGTAAAATACCCGAACTGAGAGCCCTGTGTGACAGAGCAACCAGAGTCCTTTCACGTTTGTTTACAGCCCAGCATTGTGCAAATGAAGATTCACTAAAGATAATTGTTTGTATAAAAAATATTGTGTTCCATAAAAATACAAGGAAATATACAAGGCCATTGAAGTTCAAACTATTAACATAGTGACTGAAACTTGACAATAAACATTATTGAAATGCTCTGGAAATTTTAAATTGATTATTTTGTATAGACTTACAATGACTGCATATACTGTATAGAGATCTGAATCCTAACACAAACGTGAAGGCTTCAAGAAAATTTTATTTATCTGACCTTTTAATTCAGTATCCCTAAGTTTGGCCTCCATTTTGTGTTTTTTCGCATCTTCATCTCCTAGCCTGTAACGAAAGCCCTGAGATACGAGACCCGACATCATGTCAGTGTTTTGCTCTTTGAGCTTGAGCCTTTTTTATTTTTTTAATTTAGAAACCTAGCCCTGATACTCCACTCCCCCTTGCTTAAACCCAGGTGATTTGCACAAGCACTGTTTGGCTCCACAGTTCACACATACACACACACACACACACACGCATACATACAGTACATGTTTTCTCCCACCGAGTGGTTCACATCAGCACTTCCCAGAAAGTCTCAACCAATCGGTGATCTAGACAGCTGTATCGGCTCACACGGCAACGATAGCACGACTGCTCCTTTAATGAGCATGCTGTGTACAAGACTGTTAAATCACCGGCTTGAAAATCAACTGGGTAATGAGGGATAATTACGGGAAGGAGAACACTGATAATTTGCTTAATTATTTTTTTAATTAGAATTGTTTTTAAAGCTGTTTGTGCCTGTACATCATATCAACAGTAATCGCTCAACACAACGGTAAATAGTTTTATCAGAAGTTGTGAATACACCCTGTTTAATGGTTTAATCGTTTCAAAAAAATTTTGTGCCTTTGTGCTTTTTAATTGTAATTAGCACATCTGTGAATAATTTTGTATTTTTTTACTTATTTTTTTAACTTAAAACTAGAGCTGCAGAGGAAGAAACACTGGCCCTGCCCCTTTCCCAAAAACAAGCCGTGTAGGCTGACTGACATTTCCAATCTGCCCATATTGTGTGTGTGTGTGTGTGTGTGTGTGTGTGTGTGGGCTGGTGAATAGTGTGTCCCAGATAAATATTTTCTATATATCTAGTAAATAAATACAACATTTTGTTTTTTTTTTTCTTTTGAGACCTTGAAACAATAATGTAATGTTAAGATGAGCGCTTGTGTTTTCTGTAGTTCCTTAGAGTGACGAAACATTACCTGCCTCACCTGGCGCGGCTGTGTCTCATCAGCACCTTCCTGGAGGACGGCATCCGCATGTGGTTCCAGTGGTACGAGCAGAGAGACTACATCGAGGCCACCTGGGGCTGCGGGTACTTCCTAGCCACGTGCTTTGTGCTGCTTAACCTATTAGGACAGCTGGGTGAGCTTTCGTTAGCTTTTCATTATATTTAAGCCACAATGGGCCTTGTTTAGCAAGCTGTCCAAATGTGCGAATGTTGATATTCATAAATACCTACAAAATGAGGGACCTCAACCTCAACTTCCAGTCATATAAGACGGCATCTTATGTCTGGGATATAATGTCAAGGTTAAACGGGCCTTATCCAAAAAAACTAAAATCAAAAGTACATCCTCATACGCGTTCACTAGCAAGAAAATGTAGCAAAAAATTATCATTGTTGATATTAATTCACGAATCTAAAAAAAATAAAGGAAGTGAGTCAACACGAGTCACGGAATTAAAATGAATTAAAGTAACTGTTTAGATATTACAAGAGAAATGTTGAAGTATAAATCGAGAAACTGGCCGGTCTGTCTGTGCCGAAATGCTGGTTATTTCAGAAAATAATTTAAACATACACCTCAGCTGATGCAAGATTTTTTTGCCCATTTTTTATTACAGTTGGGGAGAAATCTACAGTAATTATTTTCAAAGTCCATTGCTATTGAGGTGGTAAAATGTTGCAGTTCCTCTATACTCCTGCAGGTGGTGCACTTTGACCTATTCACACACTGACAGGCAGCACAGTGCCTTGTGTTGTAGGAGGGAATTATTTATAATAAATAAATAATAGTTTATTTAGAATTTTATAAATATATATATATATTATATATAAAACTGAAAAGTGAATCTAGATATTTACAACAACATAATGCTTAAAGAATCGCAATACAAATTGAATTGCCATTCTTCTTTTTAGTGGTCCCATAGACTTAACATTGAGACCAACACCAGCTATGACATCAGCTATGTCTATGACATGGCAAGCATCACTCACATTTTCTTCAGGAAATGTGCCTCTCTAGTTAGAGCGAAGCGAAGCACTGCAATTGTTATCTCACAGGCTTTTTTTTTTCTTCTTCTTCTTCCACCGAAAGTTTGGCGCATAACTAGTCCCGCACTGTTTGACGTAGACCCATGAATGAGGTATCAAATCGTACGCCTTATTCAGGAATGGGGTGTTATGACTTTTCTAAGGGGTGGGCAGTTAATAACCGCCCCAAAAAGTCCCATAGACAACATTGGGACCAACATCAACTGTGACATCATAGTTATGACATCATAGCTATGACTATGATGCCACGGCAAGCACCACTCACATTTTCTTCAGGAAATGTGCCTCTCTAGTTATTATCATATTGTTTATATTATCGTTGTTGTTTATTTTGTTAATGACAAAAAAATAAATTTACAATATTGAAAGAATAAAAGTGCAACTTAAAAAAAAATTGTACAATTAACTATCCAAAGTTAAAAAGAGGATATACAGTATAAGCAAACCTAACAATATGTAAATAACAAATTGTAAAAATGTAAAACAAAAAATAAACAGACAAATAACAACAAAAAAAGAAAGAAAGAACAGAAAAAAAATCACAGTGTTTCATTGATTAAATTTGAATGTCAATACAATAAAGGAGAAGAATTGTGGTTTTCTATTAGATTTAAAGAGATTGAAAGGTTTTGTCTTTCACAGAGAAAATGTGATATTTTAGGTAGTGAAGAAGAAAAACAAGAAAGAAGTTAGTCTGCCGGAATGACGTCATTACGCACGGCGACGTTCCCGGCCGCCAGACGTCATCACGTCGGGTTAGTGACAAAAACTTCCGGAAAGACGCCACCCCGATTAAACAGGGAAATAAACACCATACAGCGGATTTGGCTTTTGAGGGGTTACACACTGGTAGCTAACAGGTATTTATATATAAATATAAATATATAACTTTAACTAAGTTTAAATATTTATTAATATCAATGGGCTCCTCGTATTTCAGCTGATTTAACCACCTAGCTAAGCTAAGCTAGTGTTGGCTTCAGTTGCAAACATGATGGCGTCCAGCTACAACGCAAAGGAGGAAGATGGCCATCATCCCGGGGCCTCGGGGGCGACTGGGAACGCCGTCCGCAGTAAAAAACCGGACAACACGGCTTTCAAGCAGCAGCGTTTACCGGCGTGGCAGCCTATCCTCACGGCTGGCACGGTGTTACCGGCGTTCTTCGTTATCGGCCTGATCTTTATTCCTATCGGTATCGGGCTGTACGTGACGTCCAACAACATCAAGGAGTTTGAGGTGAGGATGTGTACAGCTCTAACCTCCGTGTTACACAAAATGTGGACTAATTCTACTTATCAAACGCTGTCTTTGTGGTATTTTTATCAGTAAATATGTCTGAAGCATTTTAAAGGTGATAATGAGTGAAACGGTGGTAGGAGCGAAGGCTCCCAGGTGGCACCGATGATGGGATTCTCTAAGAAACAAGCTGCTTAAGTCTTATTAACGGTGACTCAGCTCTTTTTTCCCGCACACAGTTCCATGCACAATTAAAAGAACTAGGTACTGTAGAAGGCAATGTTAAGGGTCTTTTAGAGTCGGTAGTCACTGATTGGGAAAGGAAGCATTTAAGTTGTTTTGTGGGAGAATAGACAGGAAAGTTGGCTTTAAGGAACAGAAAAGCTGAGGAGAGAGAGAGAGATCTGAAGGTGGCGGTGAAGAAAGTGTCTGGAAGTACCGGCTAAAGCAGACGAAGAGTTCAAGACAAGATCAGGGAAGGATGCATTAGATGTTTTAAGGAAGGCTGGTCTGGAAGACGAGAGAGAATGAGACCTACAGTTGGTGGTGATGTAACCAACCTACTGTATTCTAACCACCGTTAAACAACAAAGAAGAAGAACTTCAAAAAGCAATAACCCAAAGAGTGCTGGTGAAATAACAGCTGTATACAGTTGCTATAAGTAATTTGTTTTATAAAAGTTAAATGTAGCTAGGTCAGAGGAGCCTGAGAAATAAGGGAGAACTAACAGAAATAAAGGATTTGCACTTAAAAATATTTATAACCATAGTCCTACATCAGGCTGCCACTCCACATCATCTTTTTTTTGTTAACAGATTGATTACACAGGGGTAGACCCCTCAAGTCCATGCTACAACTGTTCGCAGAGCAGCTGGAACAGCACATCACCATGTAAATGTTCGCTGCCCTTCTCTCTTGAGCAGCCCTTTGAGGTAAACACACTTTGGCTTAAGTTCTCATACTACATACGGCGGCTTATTATGGACATTCAGCATGTATATGTGTATTTAAAGGTTCTTCACGCAGAGGATGGTTAACTGTTTAAAGGAACTAAGGCTTGCAGGACAATGACGACAGAAAAGTTCCTGTTTCACTTTAATGCCACACGGCTGAACATGTGATATACTATGATGTTAATGTTCAAGTTAATGTTGTTTAGTGCAGGGTTTTATATGTTCTCCTCAGACAGTTATTCAAAGCTTATCTTCGTTGTTGCAATCCACACATTACAACCCATATATTACACGAAGTCAGTACATTAAGGGGCCCATTCACCAAACTAAGTAAACTTAGCCGATAGATATCAGCGCGCGCACACTTGCATGTGCGTGTAAATATGCTTCTGAACGTACAACACTTCATGCTGTTGAAATGTTGGTTTCCTGAAAGTGATTTAGAACAACAGCAATCAGTTTTGTGACGGAGCTCAATGTGAAATTAAATTAGGTATGACTCCAGTGTTCAGTGTTCTTCAAATTAATTATTAGCAGGCATGTAAGGAGCATGGCTTCTTAACAGCAATTCATTGATTAAGGGTTAATAATTAACATCTATAGTATGTATATGTTGACTTTACAATTTTCAAAACAAAGTGCACTCACACTTTCTCTCCCTTATCCCCAGAGCAACGTATTTATGTACTATGGACTTTCGAACTTTTACCAAAACCATCGTCGCTATGTGAAATCCAGAGATGACAGCCAGCTAAATGGAGACCTCTCATCTCTAAAGGTACGAATATATTTCCATCCTGTAGCTGTTTGGCCACATGTGAGCATGTCTCCATGCATTAGATTAGATTGTTTCCTCACTGTTCGTTTTTCCACCACAGGAACCGAGTAAAGAATGTGAGCCGTACCGCTCGATTGGAACCACACCTATTGCCCCTTGTGGTGCCATTGCTAACAGCATGTTTAACGGTACGACAGAAAGGAATTTAGTAATGTTGGAGAGTAAATGAAACATTATGTGTTGATCAGTGAGCTTGATTGCTTTTTCCCTGGTTTCCACGCAGACACACTGGACTTGATTTATATCAATCCCAATGGAACCAGGGTCACAATTCCGTTGGTAAAGAAGGGCATTGCCTGGTGGACGGATAAGCACGTGAAGTTCAGGAACCCTATTAGTGGTAGTGCTAACCTCTCCACTGTTTTTCAAGGTGAGAGATAATTCTTTTCAGAATAAGATGCAACACGTTCTGGACCTGCTTTAGAGATATTTAAACTAATTTTATCACTTAGGACACTTCCTGATCTCCAGCCATGGCTCAGACAGAATTTCACAGAGCATGCGCTGTAATTTTAGCATTTCTTTTGTAACATTTTATTAAACATAATAGTTTAAATAATGAGTAGTTTGATTAATAAAACTGTAAAAGAGTAAGAAAACACTTGGGACATGTTTTTAAAGAAAATTAGATACAAACGGAAAGTAAATCCCTCTTTCGCATCGAGTCTGTAGCCTGAACATTTTTGCAGGGCTTGATTCTGATGTTATATTTAAACTATGTGCAGAGTATACAGAGTAATAGGAGGAGTAGCATAAAGACTAGTAATGTCAGTGTTATCGGTTTAACAAGTGAATTTTTCTGTATGTTTACTGATCTAAAATAAATACTTGTATATACAGTAAGTTTGTCTACGTAAGAGAAAATCTAATCTTTGAGTTAATGAGACAGTCCAGAGTAGGAAGTCTGTGAAGGTTTTTTTTTTGTTTTTTTTTCCTTTTTAGTTAAGAATCATGATCTTTATTTCGGCAGGAAATTAAAGACGTCTAATTTGACTTTCCACATTTGCTTTTTACATTGTCTTTCTTCTTCTCTAAATCGAATCTCTTGTCCTTTCAGGAACTGCGAAACCTGTCAACTGGCGTAAGCCTGTCTTTGAACTTGACTCAGACCCGGAAAACAATGGCTTTATTAACGAAGACTTCATCGTATGGATGCGAACGGCTGCCCTGCCGACATTTAGGAAACTCTACCGCATTATCCAAAAGAAGGACAACAAGACCCATACCCTCCTAAGAGGAAACTACACTCTGGAAGTTACTTACAGTATCCTTTCAGTTCCGATGCGATTATGTGTTTATTAGCAGTAGATGATCGGGTGAAGATCGATGCACTTGTTATGCAGCTAACTTCAAGTTGAATTGTAGATCTCATAGCTGAGAGTTTTTTTTTTTCCCTGATTACTGAGGCAGTGTTTGCTCTTTTTATACCTTAAATTATTTACTTAAAATTGTCCTAATAACTAGTGAAGGGAAGTACTGAAGTCTAAATGCTTTATATATGCTGGTGTGTGTTATGCTCCCTAACGCATCACTATCAGATTATCCCGTGCGTAGCTTTGACGGTCGAAAGCGCATGATCCTCAGCACCATCTCGTGGATGGGAGGGAAGAACCCGTTCCTGGGCATCGCCTACATCACCGTGGGCTCCGTCTGCTTCTTCCTCGGAGTCGTCCTGCTCTTCATCCACCACAAATACGGAAACCGCAACAACAGCTCTGACATTCCCAACTAACTTTGTGTGATCTGCTGCATGCCATATGCATGGTGAAGACCAACCGCTTGTCATCTGAGCTTGTCTCTGTACGTGTTTCCTGTGTGTATATGTGTGTATATATATGCAGTGTATAAATAATGTATCGTGCTTGGAGTGTAGCACTGCAGAGAATTAAGTTTGAATTATATTACTGTATTTATTTTCAAAGAGGTTAATAATGTTCTGTATTAAGTCATGATTTTATTTTTAGAAGTATTTTTGAATTTTAGCAGGCTTCTATAATCTTAAGTGTATATATTTGAACAGGCTGTGATGATTGTGATTACTACGCAAGAAAAACATTGACTAAACAAAGTGAATGTATATAAGCTGTAACTGTCAGAGCTTGCTTAAGTGTTGTTGCATAAACAGATTGATATAGAAGACGTCATCCAGTAGGTCAGCATCTTTAACATGAGTGAACTCTTCAGTGAATGCATTGACTTGACTGATTAACTCAAGTTGAATTAATAGCAAGCACTGAAGTTTATACAGTGTAACGTTCCTTTTCATCAAGTAATGATGGACCAAAACTAATACCTTCTTATATGGTCTAGAGTGCCCCTAGATATCTCAGTATCTGTGTGTGTATTATTTAAATGCACTCTTTTGTGTCTCTGTGTTTATTTTTTTTTAAATTGGTGCTTTGGTTTAGTTTTGGTTAAGATTTATATGAGCATTACAGGTTTTTATGTTCTTGTCATGTCCATCTTTTTGCACTTGGCACAGTTGTTCATTTTGGTCACTTTTATGGTTGCGTTCGTCTTTGGTTCCGGAGAAATAAACTTGGACGGAAACACATTTTTGTGCTTTTCATGTCAGTTTTTCATGCATATGTCTCTATATAATTTTTTTTTTATCCAGCCCTAAACCCATTTAAAATGTTTGTGCTGACACAGGTGTGAGGTACATGGCACAATGGCAACTTAAAAATCCTGATCTACCTAGTTCATGATCTATGAGATGACCTGTACAATGGCAACAATAGCATAAAAGTGGAAGTATTAGTTTTAGCTATTAGAGTAGAGTGTAATTCCCAACGAACGCAAGGAAAACGCTTCTAGTCCGTTTTCTCCGCGTTCATTTTACGCTTCGAAGGACCGGATATGTCCCATGATCCTACATGCTATACATAGGGAAATGCGGGAAAAGGCAAAATAAAATAAATTGTTGAAAAACATACGCGGAAATTTTTGCATTTCTTCATAAACCACAAAAAAACTTCCTTTAAT